>JASAMW010001024.1:0-33395 GCA_030247985.1 Epsilonema sp. ZAB3_2
TAACCATATTGAAATGTTACATGCGTAAGGGGTTTCCTTTAAGAGGTCCACTATTGGACCACACCAATTAGGTGCTCCATCCTCCGTGTGTTACCTGCAGAAAGATAGCTATCGAACTCCTGCCTGTGCAGAGGTACGTTTGGTTTCGCATGCACAAACACCGAGGAGGACTTGGCCGTTTCAGTGGTTTCTGTTGTGGCCGCCACAGAATCAGCTGCAGTTGCTGAAGTTGAGGAGGATGTAGATGCGAAGAAACGGGTGCTTTGTTGCTGCTGGAGAGTGGGCGAAAAAGAGCAAAGACGAAAACGAAGCGCCTGCAGCATATCGGAAGAAGAAGAAAACTGTCCGAACAACCGTAAAATGAATCGGCAAATATCCATCCACCATCTACATCATCATGTGAATGAATAAGCTACAAACAATCTACAGTTGTAAACAGCAAACAATCTACTCCAGTTCAACGAAACGAAACGACGAAGCGAAGCGAAGACCGAAGACGATTGCTTTTTTATTTATTATTTTTTATTTTTTTTTTATTTCCACAGTTTTGTTGCAAATTCGATTCCGCGCTGCGCAAACAACTCTTTACGCCCGTACGTACAGTACATTATCCAAGGATGTTATCCAAATCCAACGGATTATCATCAAATTGACAGGTGATTGATGGATTTTAAACTTTTAAAATACAATATTTTAAATTTTAAAATATAATCAGCGATTCATTATAGGGGATATTATTATGGTATGTGACATTTTATTTCACTCTCACATCACAGCCCTCCTGGGCCATGATAGGTTGATGTTCGTCATGATTGCTGTACAACAACGAAAGACACCGATATCTATGAATGCGCAACGAATCATCCATCATCACTTCGGCGCTTCAACGCTCAACGCATCACTCATTCATGCAACGAGTCTTCCGCCTGTCACGGGAATGTTGCACCCGTTGTCATGCTCGCTTGATCAGACAGCAAGAACAAGACCGCATTTACCACATCTTCGATCTCTGTAAAATTACAACAGCTTTTTCAAGAGAACCATATTAAAAAAACGCGAAGAATTACAGTGCAAAACTGCTGCAGTTTCCATCAGTAGGTAGCTTTTGTGCGATAACACGATAACAGTGCGATTACGCGATAACACGTACCAGGACGAAATATCCTATTCGGCATCTCAAGCTAGGCTTAGATTCAGGCCAGATTTATGCTTAGAAAGCGATAGTATCCATTTCCCTTGTTTCACACTTGGAGTTTGTGGGATCACGGTCCCGAATTATTGTGCGCACGGCCCAAATTTTATTTTACCTGCCAAATTCGCCAAGTGGAATCTTATCTAACATGGTCTTGGCTTTGACTGGCTCCGACCAAGCGGCCTTGCCCAATTCTGTCAGGACCACGGTTGGATTCACACAATTCACCCTAATGCCATATTGACCCAGCTCCAGAGCCATCATTTTGGCCAGCATATCCAGACCAGCTTTGCTTGTACCTGCAGCTACAGCTTTGCGCATAAAGTAGTACATTAGAATAGGCCTACTGTAACAACTGCATGTACATAGCTATGATTGCATACCAAGCTCGTACAATAGCTGGTGTGGTGTTCCAGCGCACGTTGGGATGCCTGCGAAGATACATGGACCACTGCTCCAGTGATTTTGTGCTCAACCATGGATTTGCAGACCACTTGAGAAAGAAATAGAGCGGAGCGAAGGTTGACGCTCATGACCCTGTCAACTCACCAAAATATAGATTATATTTTTAAAAATTCCTTTTCCACTCTTTCCCTGTGTATCACTTTGAAGTGTTATTTATTACTGGTCAAAAGCTTCCGTCGTGACATCTAGAAAATCTTGAAGGACGTTAGTGCCAGCGTTGTTCACGATGCAGTGAAATGGTAACAGAGGCTGAACCAGCGAACGCATCATCTCCAGATTGGTCACATCACAACAGATGGTGTGAATTTGCGGGCACTGGTAACAGATGCAAATAAATGGTTATGCTCCAAATGCAAGCGCGGTGTAAGATTTGAGTCAGTGGAAAATCCCTCCCCAGTACTTTTTCGTTAGTACTAGGAAGGGCGAATCGGGAAAAATGTGCAACAATATTGAGCACTCACTCACAAAAGATAAGAATCCATCACCTCAGCTTTCAGCGAAGCCAAATTGGCCTCCGTTTTGCTCAGGGCGAAAGTCTGGGCACCATTTTCTGCCAACTCCTTTGCAATGGCACGACCGATGCCTGCAAGCAAACGAAAGCAAAAATTGAACTCCCAAATTTCGGTCGAGAATAAACTATGAAAAAGTGAATTGTATGGGGACGGTGGTGCCTCCCTTGTAATTGGTGTGGCAATTCTGTTTTACCTTGTCCAGCACCAGTGACCAGCGCTTTTTTTCCAGTAAAGTCAAATTTCGTGGAAGTCATTGCAACTGCGAGGTAGCTAGCTGTCAATTGCAAGTTAAAGAGATCTTTAAGAGGTCAGGTACGAGGTTCTTTCGACAAGTTATATTGGACCGAGAAAAAAATAAAGCAGTACGCCAAAGATAGGAAACAATAAGTTCCCTCCGTTCAAAAGTTTCACATCGACGTTCAACAAAGTGTTTTATGAAACGAGATAGGCCAGTAAGGCACTACGTAAGTAGTAGCAATGCGACTAATGAATAACACATTACACAGCAACTTGAAATTATCCTTCATGCGGGCGTTCAAATCAGCAGCGCGCAAATTGCGTTTATGTACAGTACACTACGTACGTATGTGTATGTACCGGACACTCACAATCCCAACACACAACATCAATTTGCATTACATCCTTATCCTTTAATCGTTTGTCCCTGATCCTGAATTGCTCGAATAACTGCTGCCTTCACTACTCTCAGATGAAGAAGCTGAGTTTCCAAACATCGTCGCAACTTCATTCAGATTTGTTTTGACGATGAAGATTCACCATTCTCTAAGGACGTGTTCTGGCTCGATTCCTTTGAACTGGAAGAGGTCGATTTCTCCCCATCATCCAACAGCTGTTTTGACGAAGACTTGCTCTCGTCTGACTTTGAAGACGATGAAGATAAAGAAGTGCTGTTATTTCCACTGGAGGATGTATTCTTTGCTGTCTTCCTCCTGATGATTTGGATGAAGAAGATGTACTTCGACTGGATTCGTCTGACTTTGACTTGGAAGATGGATCACATTGAATTGAAAATGCGACCGCTAGATGTAGTCATAATAGTGGGATTTTTTAAGTGCGTAGGGCAACATTGATGTTGGATGGGCCCGGTTGATTAGCTGATATTTTCCTACTGTACGGTGTGTGAATTGTCGTCGACTGCTATTTCATGCTTTTTTGCCCTTTACCAGTTGAAGTGTCACAGTGGTGTCCATTGCCAGTCCATCCAGTGCTGCAATTGCACTTGAAATCCACTTGGCCTATTGGCGTACAGATGCCATTGGGTAGGCAGCGATCGGGGTCACATGGATTCACAGCTGCAATCAAGCAGCACATAAAATAATGACGACCAAAGAACCTTGTGTCATGATGGCCATTAAGTAGTACGTACGTACAGTACATACATAAGTACGTACGCAAAGCGTGATGTTGTCTAATAAATTTTTCGTACCAGTGTCACAATTCATGCCAGTCCAGCCCGGCTCACAATGGCAATGATATGTAGGTGCTCCTTCCGAGCAAGTGCCATGCACGCAAGGACTTGATGCACAATCTAGGGAAGAAAATGGTTCGACAAATGAAGACCTCATTTTCATTCTGTGCGATGAACAGAAGTAAAGAATGATAAAGTAACAATTAGGGTACTGTGGGGTAAACCCGGCCACCTAAGCTCCAAGTCCCTTAAACTTGAAAGAAAAGAGTTCAAAGGAATCGGTTGATATAATATAATGTTCGTCTCAATCGGTCCATTGGTTGCTTAGATATGCACCCCTGAAGCTAAGGTGGCCGGATTTTCTCATGGCGCCGGCTTTACCCCATAGTACCCCCTATATTATACTGTTTGGCAGGTCACAGTGATGTCCATTCCCTGTCCAGCCAACGCTGCATGTACAGAGATAGTCCACTGATCCGCTACGAGTACAGTTACCATTAGGGGAGCATGGGTTAGGATCACATGGATTGACCTCTGAGAAGAAAACAAACCTTCATACCACGACAGCTAACTACACAACACTACTACGTAATGCTCTATAGATCAGATGCGCAAAAGATGAAAAAAAACCGAAGTAATTTACCACTATTGCAGTTGTGTCCAGTCCAACCAGGCTCGCAATGACAATGGTATCCATCTGGCAGCTCAGAACAATTGCCATGGACGCATGGGTTTGACGCGCAATCTGTGCAGATCAGATGGCGATAGAGAGTACTAGTAGTGAACATTCATCTACTTTATAGGCTACATTATTTGGCATACTATCTTGAGGTGCGTTTTGTCCCTGACCCCCCAGGGTAGAGAGGCATGATACAAAGTTTAGTTTCTCATGGCGGCTGCCTTCAACTCTTACTGTTGGGCGTATCGCAATGATGCCCGCTTCCAGTCCAACCAACATTGCATTCACAGAGGTAATCCAATGCTCCAACTCTGGTACAACTGCCATTTGGAGAACAGGGATTGTTGGGGCTGCATGGGTCCACCTCTGAATGTGAAAAAACAATGTCACCCTTGTGTATCGGTTCATTTTTGTGCAGCAAACTATGCGCTTAGGCAGGTATTACTAGTGTACCATGTTCACAGTTGGTCCCAGTCCAGCCTGGTTCACAATGACAGTGGTACAAATCGTACAGCTCTGAGCAGGTTCCGTGTACGCACGGCTCTGAAGCGCAGTCTACACATATGAACAAAAAAATGCATGATTTGCTCATTCATTGTGATCACCCTGTGCATACAGTAGTATTGCATGTGTACTGTTGTGTCGCCTGTGGTTTGTATCTGCTTCTGGGCTGACGTGTGTTTTCATCCTCTTTATTTTACACTTGTATGAAATGAATAAAGCTTTCTGATCTGATCTGAACCTGCTTTGTCAACATGTAGGTACTTACTGTTGGGAACTTCGCAATATGTTCCTGTCCATCCTGAGTTACACGTGCAGTTGTACCCCACTGGTCCATCTCGATCGCAATGGCCATTTGGTGCACAGGGATTGTTGGGGCTACATGGATCCAGTTCTAAGGCATCAAAAGTCAAGGATACAGTACAGTCAGCATACGCCCAGCACTGCATTTTCCACCAATGTGAATGCGTTTTCACACACCAGCCAACAGCATTTTTTTTACCATTGCCACAATTGGTTCCTGTCCATCCAGGTTCGCAATGGCAGTGGTAGCCGTTGTGCAATTCAGAGCAGTTGCCATGCAGGCATGGAGTAGACGCGCAATCTGAAATAAATGATTCACAGCTCATTCATTTCCTCTCTTTTTATTGAATTTCCATTTTCTTGCGAGCAAATTCAATGTGTTGCCTACTGTTTGGAGTATCGCAATGACGTCCATTTCCAGTCCAGCCGGCATTGCAATTGCAACTGTAATCATCAGCACCAACTGGACTACAAGCGCCATTTGGAGCACACTGGTTTGGATCACAGGGATTGATGGCTGCAAAAGAATGAAGATATTGCGACCAAGAACGCACAAAAAAATAATGGGAAGAATATTATTCTTTATCCGTTCTTGCTGCAACTGTGCATGTTCAGCTTCAACAGCCTGCTGCTGTACAAATAATATGATGTAGGGTACTGTGGGGTAAACCCGGCCACCTAAGCTCCTGTGAATTTGCTGTTTCAGCGAATGATGAACCAATAGCTCATTTGAAAGAGGGAAGTTCAAGGATCCGATTGATATAATAATTGTCTCAATCAATCCATTGGTTGCTAAGATAGGCAGCTATGAAGCTTTAGGTGATCGGATTTTCCCCATGGCCGGGTTTACCCCATAGTACCCTACTTCAAGGATCAATAATACAAACAGTAGCTTACACTACAACACAACGTACGGGTGTCACAATCATTTCCAGTCCATCCAGGTTCACAGTGGCAGTGGTATGCATCGTGAAGCTCCGAGCATGTGCCGTGTGCACAAGGATTAGAGGCGCAATCTGGTACAAAGCAGCCCATTTTTCTTCTCGCTAACAAAAGTACCATAAGCGAAATAATACGATAACTGCAGCCATCGTTTACTGTTGGGAGTGTCGCAATGACGTCCGTTGCCAGTCCAACCAGCGTTGCATTCACAGTTGTAGTCCACTGCACCAACTCGACTACAATCGCCATTTGGAGAACACGGATTAGTGGGACTGCACGGGTCTAGTTCTAAAATCAAACTACCGTTTACCTTCATTTGTCACATTCAATGCACTGCGCACATCAGTATGGAAGCGCACATAGGAACTGGAAATGGGCGAGGTAGCATTTAGCGCTGCGCACACGTCGCTAGTAGCGCTTTTTGTTGCAAAACTTGCTAATTTTTATGCTCATTGTAGGTATTTTACTTTTCAGCCAAATAGCCGCCACTTGTTGGTTACTAAGGTTAAAAAGTAAATAAAATGTGCACAAAAATAGACAAGTTTTGCAACAAAAACGCTACTATATATGCCAATGCGCATCGCTATTTGCGACCTCACTCATTGGCTCACCCGTCTCACAGTTTGTCCCAGTCCAGCCTGCTTCGCAATGACAATGGTACGCAAAAGAATCAAGCAGTTCAGAACAGGTACCGCGTACACATGGTTCTGAAGCGCAATCTACACGAAACAAAAAAGTTTTCATCTTTTACGCATTATCTTTCTGCAGAAAAGCAACCGAAATGTAGGGTACTATGGGGTAAACACGGCCATGGGAAAATCCGGCCACCTAAGTTTCAGGGCTGCATATCTCAGCTCCAATGAACCGATTGAGACATGTTGATATCAATCGATTCCTTGAACTCTCCTCTTTCAGATGAGCTATTTGATTCATCATATGCTGAAACGGCAAGTTTACAGGAGCTTAGTCGCCGGGTTTACCCCATAGTACCCTGCATGCAAACTTACTGTTGGGAAATTCGCAGTGTCTGCCCGTCCATCCAGGATCACAGGTGCAGCTGTAATCCTCTGCTCCAATGCGATTGCAATGACCATTTGGAAGACACGGATTGATGGGACTACAAGGATCGAATGCTGGAAAGAAAAACACAGAACTTTCATCCAACGTGGACCGTGCACATAACGTAAAGCTTCGTGCATAGCATAACCCTCGGGGGATAAAAACCGTTAGTCGCCAATTCGAGGGGGTAAATATTGGGTTGGGGGGATCAATAGTCAACAAATAAGGGGTTACCATACGTTCGGAGGGGTTCAACACGAAGGTTTGCAGTACATAGTTCAGAAAATTTACCCCGTCCAAAGTTGGACAAATTTTGTACAAAAATGTAATTTTTGGTTGATTTCCTTTTGACTTGCGCACCTTGATCACAATCCTGTCCAGTCCATCCGGGCTCGCAATGACAATGATATCCATCAGACCGTTCAGAACAAGAGCCATGAGCGCAAGGATTTGTAGCGCAGTCTAAAAAACCAAAATAGTCCGCTACATACACCTGCCAATATGGCGCAAGCACGCAGCATCCTATACATTACTGTAAAGTTTGATGTATTACCCGATCGGGCCATACAAACAAAGTCGACCAATTTGCTCAGGGTATGCTCGGTGTCGGGTTTTACAAATTATAGGGGTAAGGCCTCTATACCAAACTTGCTTATTACAGCGTATAACAGCTCTTTGAGGCATTTGGCACCTGGTGAATATCTGGTAATAGGTACAAACTACTAAAATTCAATGTCGACCAATTTGCTCGGCTTATATTCGATATCGGGTAATATACTAAACTTTACAGTACGTATCTTACTATTGGGCGTGTCACAGTGATGTCCGTTTCCCGTCCAACCTGCGTTACAAGAGCAGCTGAAATCGTCCGCTCCAACTTTGAGGCAATCGCCATTTGGCGCGCACGGATTTTTCGGTGCGCACGGATCAACAGCCAAAATAAAAGACAATATCGTTGCGTACCATTACTACTACGAAACAATTTGTTCTTGGCTGTAGGGTACTGTGGGGTAAGTCCGGCCACCTAAGCTCCTTTGAGCTTCCTGCCTTCAGAAAATGACGAACCAACATTGCTCATTTTGAAAGAAGAGAGTTCACGGAATCGATTGATGTTGTACCTACTTGTTTCAAACGGTTCATTGGTTGTTGCTGATATATGCAACCCTAAGCCTAAGTCTAGCCAGAGAGAGTTCGCTATGGGACTCAAGTCGTCCTGTGTAGTTTGGTTTGCATGTACTTCTGCAAAAGGAGTAGCCTGCATGAAGCACGGACAAAAATCCGCATTGTCAATTTCTTTTTGCAACACGACTTGTATTCCATAGCTAAGTGGTTAGACTATAAGGTGGCCGAATTTTTCCATTGCCGGGGTTACCCCACAGTACCCTATTATATGCAACAATTGAATCAGTTTCCACCTGTATCACAATCCGGGCCGGTCCAGCCAGGATCACATTGACTGTGATATCCTCCACTGACCTCTTCAGAGCAAGAGCCATGGACGCATGGAGTTGATTCACAATCTAATAAACAAAACATCGGAAACACAACATAAAACTTTAGCTCCGCAAACAGCTTCTATGCTGTCACATGCTCTTCCTCACTGTTAGGCGTATCACAATGACGTCCACTTCCTGTCCAACCAGGCTTGCAGCTGCAGTTATCATCGTCATCTGTAAATCGATTGCCATCGCCATTTGCAACGCCCGCATCATAAGCGTCACATGGATCGAGTGCTGTACACTTAAAACACGTGAAGGTTCATGGCTCACTTAATCACTACCCAGTAAGGCTGATGGAATAAATTTTGCGTTGACATCACAACATTACAGCCAGTTGAACTATGGACCAGTTGCGTTGTCGCAATTGGGTTGGTCGATAGCGACCCTGCAATATTTTGTGAATGTTTGAATCAGTGTCAGCGGGGTTGTCGACGTCATTTGTTGTAAATTCTTTATTTCACTCGCTCCTACTCCGCTCCCAGATGACTGTACAACGTTGACATCCTCATCGGCACCTATCAAAACTTATATTAAACAGCGCGGAGGCTTCAGTATCAGACCAACCCCGTCGCGACAACGCAACTAGTTCATACGTACGTTCGCGACAACGCAACTAGTTCATACGTCCGTTCTTCACACAGGTGAGCCCAGTCCATCCAGGTTCGCAGATGCAGTGGTCCTCTGCAGTCTCCTTCGCGGCGACTACCATGTTGAACGCATCAGCTAGAGGCACAATCTATGCATTTTCACACCTACTCTATTCGCCTTACTCGATGAGTGGACGCGCTTTCTCAACCTTCTCGCAGAATAGCGCGTGCAGTATTTCAGGCCTTCCACCTTCATCGTTTTAGCATTTGGTGTAAATCGCTTTATGAGAAATACGCAATTGGGAAGCAGAAGAAGATTATCTTTTCTTTGTTCTTTCTTTTATGTTTTCCCTTTATTTTTCTTGCAAGTGTTGTGTATTTTGTGAAAAATTCACTACAGCTGTGCCTATGATAAATACTGCGCTTTATGCCGTGGTAAGGTTGAGTACGCAAGTCCTCTTATCGAGTAAGGCGAATACACGGAGTTAGGTGACTAATGCACGAAAATTCCCGCTTTGAGTCTGCTTACTGTTCGGAACCTCGCAGTGACTTCCAGTCCATCCTACATTGCATGAACAGTTGTACCGATCTGGACCAACTTGATTGCACGCGCCATTTGGCGAACACGGGTTCGGGTTGCAAGGGTCCAGTGCTGCAACAACAGGTTACACATACAGTACAGTATCGCATGTGTCACAAGTACTTTATGCACAGTGCAGAGCACGTGGAAAGTAGCCATCCTCGCAGCGCTCGCGCGACTCGCGCAGACAAACGGAGGAGCAGATATACATCGACTTCAAAGAGACTGACCGCAAGACTCGCGCGGTCACCCCGCGAAAAAAAAGACAAATGCGCGGATTCCTACTTTACACGTGCTTCTAACCTTGGCCACAGTTCGTTCCCGTCCATCCAGGTTCGCAGTGACAGTGATATCCGCCATTGTCGGAGCATGTGCCGTGTGCGCAAGGATCAGAAGCACAGTCTACACAATAGCGTCAGAGGATGAACTCGGTGTATGTACCTACCTACTAACCTACAACACTGCAATACGTAAGTTAGGCAAGTAGCAGACGTGCATTCATTACTGTTGGGCACTTCACAGTGTTTTCCTGACCAGCCAGCACTGCATGTACAGTTGTAATCTTCTGGTCCAATCTTATTGCAAGCTCCATTTGGTGCGCATGGATTGGGGTTGTTGCATGGGTCCAACGCTAAATGGTATCCATGCATGGGCTTTCAATCATTCATTTAGACTAGACAACTAGACTTTCATTCATTCATGCATGTACTTACACGTACAAACAGTTACCTACGTACTTCTCTCATACACTTCGTACATACGCCCATAGAACTGTGAAAGTATGCAAAAAGAGATACGCACCTTGGTCACCAATCCTTCCCAGTCCAACCCGACTTCGCAATTACAGTGGTAGCCATTTGACAGTTCCGAGCAAGAGCCATGACTGCAAGGGCTTGATGCACAATCTGCATGTTCAATCAAACGTACATACTACAATAAGTACCTGTACACAACTACAACGTTCGTACAGTCACACGTATCATCCACTGTAGGTCCACTTCTTAACAATTACCGCACCTAGGCGTCAATTTCTCAACAAAACAAAGTGACAATTCCCGCATAATCGTTGTCTGACAAACCGACAACAGTTCAGCTACGTGTTGACAACAATGACGAATCAGTGCGGTATGTGTTAAAGTTATACTGGCGCTCCAACTCACTGTTGGGAGTGTCGCAGTGATGCTCATCTCCTGTTCATCCAACATTGCAACTGCAGCTGAAATCATCAGCACCAACCTGGGCTGCAGACACCATTTGGCGAGCAAGGGTCCGGGTCACATTGGTCAACAGCTGGAAACATAGTCAACAACAACTAACTTCTCTGCTCACATCTCCACTCTTTTGTCTCGAAATATCCCCGGCAGAACAGCTGTGTGACGTGCCGCGTATGGCCATAGTCGGGCCCCGAAAAGGGGGAGAGTAATTTGGACCGGGGAATCGAACCCGCTACCCTCGGTTTAAACAGCTGTGGACTTTTAGGCAAACGACAAGGTACCGATCCCAAGAGGACAGATGGCTGAACTGGTGTTATATTCCTATTCCTAGAACTAAATTTACGTACACTACTGGCCTCGGACGCTGTTGCCATACGTACGCAGTACGTGACAGCTGTAATACGAATAGTAACCTGTGACACAGTCTTGTGCGGTCCAACCGGGATCACAAGAGCAATGATATTGTCCGCTACGTTCACTACAACTGCCATGGATACGCAAGGGTTTGAGGCGCAGTCTGTAAGAATAGGCGTTCATAAACCTCTGTTCAATGGGAGATTTGCATACAAAGAACGATGCGATGTTGAAAATCAGTGTACATGAGGGATCAGCTCGCGACCGCCAAAAAAATTTTAGCGCAACTAGCGAATAGACATAGGCTAATTCTCTCTTCTCCCGTACTGTTAGGGACATCGCAATGCTTTCCATTTCCAGTCCAACCAGCTTTGCATGAACAATTGTAATCTCCCAGTCCGACATTGACGCAGTTTCCATTAGGAGAGCAGGGGTTGGGGCTGCATGGGTCATAAACTGAAATAGAATTTGAAGAGTTCTTGTCCAATACTTGTGTAAACGGCCATGTACTAATTTCTACTACTGCTTGCTTTGCATAGGTACAGTTTGAAGCGCAAAACAAGCGGCAATTTGGGGTAAACCCAACTCGGTCACCTACGCGCCTGTGTACTTGCTGCTTTAGCAAATGATGAACCAAATAGCTCATTTGAAAGAGGAGAACACGTATCGATTGATATAATATTTGTCTCAAATCTGTCCAATGGTTGGACTGATATGCAGCCCTGAAGCTTAGGTGGCCGGATTTTCCCATGACCGGGTTCTCCCCATAGTACCATGCTGTACAAAGGTCAAATACATGTGTCGCATTTGGGTCCCGTCCACCCTGGGTCACAAGTGCATTGAGTCCGACCGTTGCCTCCCGTACAAATTCCATGACTGCAGGGATCAGAGACACATTTTAAAGCATGCAAAGAGCAAGAAGTTTAACCTACCGAAAACAAGACAATATTGCCAGATTAACAGTGGAAAAATAGTCAACCAGTAGGTTATTAGTAGCTGTTCAGGCTTACGGTTGGGCACATTCCATGCCAGTCCGCTCCCTTCACGGATTACACGAAGATTGTAGTAAATGCTACTTTGTGAACGCCATTGGGGAGCGAGGGATTGGTGAACATTCGTCGAATCTTAAAAATAAAATCGATTTGTGACGGAGGAGGACGTAATACATATAGTATGCTAGTATGTATAGTGTGGCCATAAGAGTTCGCTTTGGAACTCATATCGTATGGCGTAGTTTTCATGTAAGCCTACTCTGGGGAAGTTCTTATTTTACGCAGAATTACTCAAGTCGTGTATGCAGCTACTGTTTCACAGTTTGTCCCAGTCCAACCGTGTAGACAAGTGAATTGTACGACGACGTTGAGACCGAGACCCATTGTTTCAACGGATTGGGGCGATGGTCGAAAGGCTCTCGTAATATTATAAATAAATTAGGTACGATTTCAGTCTCCCATCACAGTGTATGTGATGTAATAATACGTATTTACCGGTGATAGCCCCCTTGCATAGCCTCATAGAGGACTTTTCAACTGTATAATAATATAACAAACAAGGGGCTTGCAGAAAAAGAGATGCATTTTCCGCTATGAAGAAAACGCAAGATGCCGACAAATTATGCAGGATTAAGTCGAAGATAGCGAAAAAAGTAAGCCGCGTGTCGGTGTCTGTGTACAAACAATACTCGAAATTGATTAGAGATTTTCGGGACAAAAAATTTTCCAAAAATGACGTCATTTTCCAGAGAACCAGGCCGTTTTCGGCTAAGAGGCCAAAAGGATCCAGCATCTTCATGTGCCTATATCTCGACAACTACGTTGTGCAGAAAGTTGCTGCCAGGAAACCTACCCGCAAAAGATCCGCCTTTCACCCCATACCACTGGCAGTACCTCTAATTAAGAGACGTTTTCTGTAAGGATTGAGAGTAGCCTGTAGTATAGGCGGAAGGGGGTACTTTTTGTGAATTAGATACACTATCTGATTCCCCATCAAAAACTCATATGTTGATGAAGTTTTAGAAAAAAATTTGTTCAGGCATCATCGAGACACTTAAACAGGTTGTGGGTCTTTTTGCCGTCTTTTCAACGTTTTTAGCCATATTTCACAACTGAAGGGGCTAGGGCTACAATTTTGTACACACAAGATCTCCCCCCCCCCTAGGACCCAAGTCGACCCAATTTTTGAGCCTAATCGGCCACCTGTGTGGCGAGATATAGCGTCACAAAGTATTTCTGTATATTTCGCACCTGTTGCAAATTTAGTTTTTTGAATACGTCCGGCGCGAAACAGCCTGCACGGGTAAAATTTTGACAGAAGTAGAGAAGAGTTAGGCCTAAAACTTTAGTACTACCGAAAAAATCTCATAATTGGAATTGGGACTACATTCCTCTCTAATAGTGAAAAATACAGCAAAAATTTTCCCGCCTTTTTTATTTTTCAAGATAAAATGCAATACCACTGAAATTTTTCCTCTCAAAGTAGCCTATTATGTAGAATTTGATGTAGATTTCAAAAATAAATTGTTTTCCGAAAAAAATTAACCCTTACCCAAAATTTTACAAAAATATACTACTTTTGCAAAATTATATGCTAGGGGTTAAATTTTTTGGGAAAAACAATTTTATTTTTGAAATCTGCATAAAATTCTACATAAGATAGGCTACTTACGAGGAAAAAGTTTCAGTGGTATTGCTCATTTATCTTGAAAAATAAAAAAGGCGGGAAAATTTTTGCTGTATTTTTCACTATTCGAGAGGACTGTAGTCCCAATTCCAATTATAGAGATTTTTTGCGGTAGTACTAAAGTTTTTAGGCCTAACCCTTCTCTACTTCCTGTCAAAATTTTACCCCGTGCAGGGCATGTATTCGCGCCGTGGTATTCAAAAAACTAAATTTGCAACAGGTGCAAAATATACAGAAATGAACTTTGTGACGCTATATCTCGACAAACAGGTGGAAGATTGGGCTCAAAATTGGTCCAGACTTGGGTCCCTATGGGATGTATGTGTGTACCAAATTGTAGCCCTCTAAGCCCTACGGTTGCTGAAATATGGCTAAAAACGTTGAAAAACGGCAAAAATGCGACCTGCCCACCTTTACCCATGAATATCTCGATGATGCCTGAACATATTTTTTCCTAAAACTTCATCTACATATGCAGTTTTTTATCTCGATTTACAAAAAGTACCCCCCTTCCACGTACTATGCAACCGCTACAGAAAACTTCTTAAGGCCTACACGATTATTGAACATATCTTTTCTTTATCAAAATCCACCAACCTTAAATTTATTTTTCCTTTGATATCAGACTACCATTAGATGCGCCTGATCGAGCTGATTCCGAAGTATGCCTCTGTCTTCAAAATTTGCATTATTTCGGAGTTATGGCCTCCAAAGGCCCTACTTTTCAAAAACGCGATTTTTATCGATTCTAAATTTATAGGGTAAATTTTTAAACAAATTTTTCCCTAGTTTATGCGTAGATCCGAATTTGACCTTGATTTTTCCATTTTCCCACATTTAGGCCTATTTTTGCCATTTTCTACTTTCAGATTTCAAATCGTGAAAATAGGCTTAAATGTGGGAAAATGAAAAAATCAAGGTCAAATTAGGATTCTACGCATAAAATTAGGTCAGAAAAATTTGTTTAAAATTTAACCCCTTATGACTTTAACGATAAAAATCGCGATTTTTGGGAAAGTAGGGCCACTTTGAGGGCCGTAACTCCATAAATAATGGAATTTTGCAGACGCCAGTGGCATATTCGGATCAGCTTGATAAACGCATTATGTGGCTGATATCAAATGAACAATAAATTTACCAGTACTGATATGCTCCAACTACACTTTATGAGAACTTACGGCGCTAGTAATAGGTCTCATTATGAGAACTTTCGCTCGTTCTCACACACTACTCCGTCCACATGTACTCTTAGAGAGCCAGAGGGAGTACATGTTTTGTGCAGAACCCCTTCTAGGAGTACATGTTTTGTGAGACAGAGTTGCACAAGATCATAAATGAGAACCTTATGTACTGGCGCTCCGTTTTTCAGTTCTCATAAGTTCTCATAAGGTAGTGGAGTTGGCAGTCATATTCAGTACTGGTTAAGGTTGGTGAATTTTTTGATAAAGAAAAGTTATGGTTTAATAAACGCGTTAGGCCTTAACTAGCGGTCTGCCAGTGGTATGTGGTGAAAGAGGGGATCCTTCCGGTAGGTTCATTATGCGGCAACTTTCTGCCGCAACGTCGTTGTCGAGATATAGGCCCCTGAAGGTGCTGGATTTGCGCTTTTTTGCTCTTTGCCGAAACGGCCTGGTTCTCTGGAAAATGACGTCATTTTTGGAAAAATTTTTTGTCCCGAAAATCTCTGATCGATTTCGAGTGTTTGTTTGTATGGGAACCCCTACCCTATGGTTCACCGTGTTTCTGTATTGCTAAGCTAAGTGCTGCATAATTTGTCGGCATCTTCGTTTATGGGTTTTTCTTCATAGCGGATAGTCCTTTTACTGCAAGCCCCTGCTAACAAGAGTCTTTACATGTACAGGCAAGAGGTCGTGTTACACAGGATATGTCTTCCACAGAAATGTCACCAGTTCATTGGCGATCTCAATGAAATCTCCATCCTGGAGCACTTGTTGCGTACTTCAAGAAGTTTATTGGAAAAGAAAAGATCGTTTTAAACAGCGGAAGTAACAGTTTTGACTTTGTTTTGTTTTTGCGTTTGTTTTGGTTGTTTTTTTTTTTCCTTTTTTTGGTATCAACTAATACCCAACCAAAACAACCAACAACAAAACAACCAATGTGGACTTCCTAAAAAGCTCCGCTGAAATAACACACTTTGCGCGTGTGAAGAACCATGATCAATCCAATGCCTTATCGAAATTGTGGGGTAGCGTGGGGACAGTTGGGTCCCAAACACATGATAAGATTGCATTTGCAACAAAGTATAAGTGACGAAAAAATGGAAAACTTCCAATGTATGTTCCAACAAAATACATATGCATGGAAAATATGGATAATTTAGGCGTTATGGCAGATGGGTGGTGAATGAAAATATGACCCGCGCTTGGGCAGGTTCAGCCAGGCTGAGGCTTAGGGCTTAGGTATTGGATTCAGAGGAGGAGACCTCAGCCTCAGCCTTAGCCTGTCTGTCCATGTGCCTGTGCAAAGTAGACATGACCATGCACCCCGCATCCACCATGCACCTCCCCCCTAAATTACCCCGCACCACCACCAAACGCTGGCTCAAAATATTATCACCCGCTACCCCAGCCCATTTGTTGTTCGACAATGTCTTTTTGCGCCCCACTTTGTTTGTATGCGCCATTTAGGCAGATCCTATTTTCAAGAAGTCCACGTTGGGTGCTGCGATTTGGGTGTTTTGGTTGTTGGTTGTTTTGGTTCGTATTAGTTATACCCTTTTTTTCTGTTTGTTGGTACCCGCTCCCCGCCACATTTTATCACTGACGTAAAAAATAGGGCTACTATGCAAAAATACCCCACTAGATTAAGCCATTTTCCTCGTTTTTCTCCTTGGCCCATGCCGATCTGGAAAACGCACCACCCCAAAAAGTGTAACAGAGGGGTCAACAGGTCACACCTCGCGCCCATCCATGATCTATTTTTATTTTTCTTTTCGATGAATATTGGTGATTTTTTTTTTTTAAAGTCTATTTATTAGAGATAGGTATAGGTGAGGGGGGCCTTGCTCGATTTCATCCCATTCTTATTTCCTTTGTTGTTATTAATAGAAAAGAGAGAAAAATATTGTTGAAGAGGGAGAAAATATAAAAATAGAAATATTGAAGGGATAAAGGAATGGGGAGGAGGAAAATAGAATTTTTTTATATTTGTGTTTGGATTGTGTTTTCTATTTATCCCCACCATACCTCTCCACCAAAAAAAATAAAAATGCTTGTATATTTAAATTTAGAAAAAGAAAAATATATGATAATGATTTAGGAGGTAAATGTTTGATTTTGTTGTTGAGTTTGGGGTTTTAGGAGAGGAGGGGTGCAATGAAAAAGTATGAAACAATAGAAGGATAAATTATTTTTCCTTTTCTCCCCCCCCATCAAATAAAAAAAAAAAAAAAAAAAAAAAACACACAAAGACAAAAAAGAACACAAAAAAAAAAAAACCCACACAAGACACCGCACAGAAAACAAATAAAAAAAAGGCAGAACGAAAAAAAAATTTCAAAAAAAAAAAAAAACAACAACCGAGCGCGCGCCCCCCACAAAAAAAAAAAAAAAAAAAAAAAAAAAAAAAAAAAAAAAAAAAATCCTGCCGGACTAGAGCGATTGAATGCGGCATGCTTACTGATAGACAGGTCTTGGCGGCTGATGTGCTGTAGTCCCATTAAACTGGAATGAACAGCTGCTTGATCTCCTACAGGGCTTTCCCTTGCGTCTCTCCGTCCCCCATCGGCCGCTGTAGAAACGTACGTCATAGAGATCTGAGTGACTCTACTGCTTCTGAAGCGTCTTCGGTAGATCACCAGAAGGATACAGGTGGCCGTCAGGAGGACGCACACGCTGAGGATACGAACAACGGCGCTTAGTGAGATTATGAAGGTGACGGCGTAGCTTCGGCGATGTTGTCTTGAGATCTTCACAACCTTGTAAACGGTGACCAGTTCTGCGGTTGATTGCGATGTAGTAGTTCCGTTCACGAACAGCTGCAGCTCCACTATTCTGTCAAGCAAAACCCAGCGACCCCATCCGACAATGCCGAAAGCAACGCCGGCGCTGAGTAGGGTCCAGAAGGTCATGTAGATCGTTCGGTGCTTTCGAAACTGCTGAAACCAAATCGGCTTCACCAGGGCTAAGATGCGCTCCAGAGCAACACCGCAAAGCATGCAGCAGCTCATGTTAACGAAGATGTGGGCGCCAGGGTTGAATACGTAGGTGAGAAGCAGCATGCGCATGCGGCTCTTTTCCCACCAGAATGCCGTGTACAACCGGACAGATTCGGACCGCACAATTGCTCCTTCTCCTCCCAAGCCCCAATGCTTGCCCAGCAGAACACCAAACTCACAAGTCAAACCACAGGTGTCGCAGAGAACGATAAGCGCTTGATAGACGAAGATGTGCTCCTTTGAAAAGCGTTTGAGGATGACCAAAATGCAGAGGACATTGCCGATCAGACCAACTGTGATTAGACTGGGTAAAATGAAGTAGTAGGTGAGAACAAAAGGAAATCCCGGTTGAAAAACTGAGGTTCTGGCAAAGGAGCCATTCAATTTGGCAAGATTCATCTTTCATGCACACGACACGACTGCACGGAACCGTACCTGCAACAGGCATTGATGAGGAAAAAAGATTACCTACCCAGGTAGCTTGCGTATTGCCAAGAAATTAGATTACTCTATCTTCTGACTTTATTAGAATTTTGTCAGCCATAACTTTTCTTTCGTGTTTCCATCAATGTTGTTAACCCCTCCTCTATTTTCGACGGTCGCTGCCACCACCAAAGTGAAACCTTGGGCGACCAAAATGCGATCGCATTAGTATCGCATTTTACCTCCTTAAATCGCATTAGCTAGCAGTATCGGGCATGCGGTCGCATTTTGGTCGCATTTTTCTTACAATTTTTCCAAATGCTACCAGTGAACCTCCCGCGATGGCATTTTGCTTTGGACACTTTGTCGATTTTGTCGAGGCGGTAAGTCGCATGTTGATCGCGGCGACCATACTAGAAATATAAGAGGGGTTAAACTGCTCCCTTCTTTACGGCAGGGCAAACACAGATATTAAAGCACGGATATTAAAAAATATCCGTGTTTTCGTGTCTTCCTCCGCATTGTCGCCCTTTCGTATTCATTGCAATTATTTCTATTATTTTTGATACGTAGTGCTTCCCTCATTTGCAACAGAGTTGCGTTCGCGTGTTTGCGTCATCTTTGTTATTTGATGCTAATATCGTACAGTGCAAGGACTACTGTACACGAAGCCAGGAAGATCGAAATTGTAGCACAGTAGAAATAGATCAAAAGAGTTACTGGAGCGGTAATGACGGCTGTCACTTTGACCTTCGAGTTCGACCTGGAATAGATTCTTGCTTCGAGATAGAATCAGTGTATGCACGTAGACGTACGTTTTTACTACAATACACAAAAATCCACTGCAATAGTTTTGCCGTTTTGCCGACAAGGTGTGTATATGGACCAATATTGCGCTTAGAATCATGAATCATGGATGGGCGCGAGCTGTGACCTGTGACCCCTCTGTTACACTTTTTTCAGTAGTGCATTTTTAGATCGGCATGGGCCAAGGGAAATTGGGGAAAATGCACTGATTGTAATATAGTGGGGTATTTTTTGCATAGTAGGCCTATTTTTTACGCAGTGCTGGTTCAGACAGTGGATTTATAAATGTAGCAAGCAGCTTACCAACAAACAGAAAAAAAGGGTAATAACTAATACGCAACCAAAACAACCAACAACCAAAACACCCAAATCGCACCCAACGTGGACTTCTTGAAAATAGGATCTGCCTAAATGGCGCATACAAACAAAGTGGCGCAAAAGACATTGTCGAAGCAACAAATGGGCTGGGTAGCATGATAATATTTGAGCCAGCGTTTGCAATAGGGTAGTGCGGGGTAATTTGGGGGTGCAGGGGGTGCATGGTGGATGCGGGGTGCATGGTAATATCTACTTTGCACAGGCACATGGACAGACAGGCTAAGGCTGAGGCTGAGGTCTACTCCTCTGAATCCAATACCTAAGCCCTAAGCCTAAGCCTCAGCCTGAGCTGAAGTCTGCCCAAGCGCCTGCGCAAGACATATTTCCATTCACCACCCAGCTCTCAGTGCCCAGTAACTTCAACACCTAGAATTGCAATCCATATTTTCCATGCGAATTCATGCTATTTTGTTGGAACGCCTATGACATTGGAAGTTTTCCATTTTTTCAGTCACTCTATACTTTTGTTGGATGCAAACATTACTGCATGTGTTTGGACCAACTGTCCCCACGCTACCCCACAATTTCGATAAGGGCATATTGATTGATTGATCATGGTTCTTCACACGCGCAACTAGTGTGTTATTTAGGCGGAGCTATTTTTTAGGAAGTCCACGTTGGTTGTTTTGGTTGTTGGTTGTTTTGGTTGCGTATTAGTTAATACCAAAAAAACGAAAAATCAAACAACCAAAACAAACGCAAACAAAACAAAGTCAAAACTGTTACTTTCCAGCTTTTCCTGTTTAAAACGATGCTTTTCTTTTCCAGATAAACTTCTTGAAGTACGGCAACAAGTGCTCCAGGGATGGAGATTTCATTGAGATCGCCAATCGAACTGGAGGCGTCCTGAGAAACATTTATGTGGAAGACATATCCTGTGTAAGACACGAGCCTCTGTGCCTGTACATGTAAAGACCTTAGGCTCTTGTTAGCAGGGGCTTGCAGTAAAAGGACTATCCGCTATGAAGAAAAACCCATAAACGAAGATGCCGACAAATTATGCAGCACTTAGCTCGGCGATAGCGAAACAGAACAGTAGGCCGCTTTTCGGCCGAAGAGGCCAAAAAGCGCAAATCCAGCACCTTCAGGGGCCTATATTCGACAACGACGTTGCGGCAGAAAGTTGCCGCCATAGTGAACCTACCCGGAAGGCACCCCCTTTCACCACATACCACGCAGACCGCTAGTTAAGGCCTAACGCGTTTATTAAACCATAACTTTTCTTTATCAAAAATACTACTAACTAGACTGAGATATGACTGTAATTTTATACCTTATGAGAACTTATGAGAACTGAAAAGTGGAGCGCCAGTACATAAGGTTCTCATTATGAGAATGTGCTACTCTGTTCTCACAAAACATGTACTCCTAGAGGGGATCCTCACAACATGTACTCCTAGAAGGGGGCCTTCTGGCCTCTCTAGGAGTACATGTTTTGTGCAGAACAGAATCGCAGGAGTACATGTTTTGTGAGAGCAGAGTCGAGAAGTTGATAAATGAGAACCTTATGTACTGGCGCTCCGTTTTTCAGTTCTCATAAGTTCTCATAAAGTAGTGGAGTTGGCAGTCATATTCAGTACTGGTTAAATTTATTGTTCATTTGATATCAGACCACCATTAGATGCGTCTGATCAAGCTGATTCCGAATATGCCACTGGCGTCTGCAAAATTTGCATTATTTATGGAGTTACGGCCCTCCAAAGTGGCCCTACTTTCCAAAAATCGCGATTTTTATCGATTCTAAAGTCATAAGGGGTTAAATTTTTAACAAATTTTATGAATAGTTTTATGCGTAGAATCCGAATTTGACCTTGATTTTTTCATTTTCCCACATTTAAGCCCTTATTTTCACGATTTGAAATCTGAAAAGTAGAAAATGGCAAAAATAAGGCCTTAAATGTGGGAAAATGGAAAAATCAAGGTCAAATTCGGATTCTACGCATAAAACTAGGTCAGAAAAATTTGTTTAAAAATTTAACCCCTTATAAATTTAGAATCGATAAAAATCGCGTTTTTTGGAAAGTAGGACCACTTTGGAGGCCCATAACTCCGTAAATAATGCAAATTTTGAAGACAGCAGTGGCATACTTCGGAATCAGCTCGATCAGGCGCATCTAATGGTAGTCTGATATCAAAGGAAAAATAAATTTAAGGTTGGTGAATTTTTTGATAAAGAAAAGATATGATTCAATAATCGTGTTAGGCCTTAAGAAAGGTTTTCTGTAGCGGTTGCATAGTACGTGGAAGGGGGGACTTTTAAATCGAGATAGTATGCTATCGGATTCCCCCATCAAAAACTGCATATGTAGATGAAGTTTTAGGAAAAAATTTGTTCAGGCATCATCGAGATATTCATGGGTAAAGGTGGGCAGGTCGCATTTTTGCCGTTTTTCAACGTTTTTAGCCATATTTCAGCAACCGTAGGGCTTAGAGGGCTACAATTTGGTACACACATACATCCCATAGGGACCCAAGTCTGGACCAATTTTGAGCCCAATCTGCCACCTGTTTGGCGAGATATAGCGTCACAAAGTGCATTTCTGTATATTTTGCACCTGTTGCAAATTCAGTTATATGAATACCACGGCGCGAATACATGCCCTGCACGGGGTAAAATTTTGACAGGAAGTAGAGAAGGGTTAGGCCTAAAAACTTCAGTACTACTGCAAAAAATCTCTATAATTGGAATTGGGACTACAGTCCTCTCGAATAGTGAAAAATACAGCAAAAATTTTCCCGCCTTTTTTATTTTTCAAGATAAATGAGCAATACCACTGAAACTTTTTCCTCGTAAGTAGCCTATCTTATGTAGAATTTTATGCAGATTTCAAAAATAAAATTGTTTTTCCCAAAAAATTTAACCCCTAGCATATAATTTTGCAAAAGTAGTATATTTTTGTGAATTTTGGGTAAGGGTTAAATTTTTTTGGGAAAAACAATTTTATTTTGAAATCTACATCAAATTCTACATAAATAGGCTACTTACGAGGAAAAAGTTTCAGTGGTATTGCTCATTTATCTTGAAAAATAAAAAAGGCGGGAAAATTTTCGCTGTATTTTTCACTATTGGAGGAGGACTGTAGTCCCAATTCCAATTATAAGATTTTTTGGGAGTTCTAAATTTTTTTAGGCCTAACCCTTCTCTACTTTGTAAAATTTTACCCGTGCAGCATGTTTCGCGCCGTGTATTCAAAAAACTAAATTTGCAACAGGTTCAAAATATACAGAAATGCACTTTGTGACGCTATATCTCGCCACACAGGTGGCCGATTGGGCTCAAAATTGGTCCAGCTTTTCCTAGGGGATGTATGTGTGTACAAAATTTAGCCCTCTAACCCCTTCGGTTCTGACAATATGGCTAAAAACATTTAAAAACGGCAAAAATCGACCTGCCCACCTTTACCCATGAATATCTTGATGATGCCTGAACAAATTTTTTCCTAAAACTTCATCAACATATGCAGTTTTTGATGGGGAATCCGATAGGCATATTATCTCGATTCACAAAAAGTACCCCCCTTCCGCCTATACTACAGGCTACTCTCAATCCTTACAGAAAACGTCTCTTAATTAGAGGTCTGCCAGTGGTATGGGGTGAAAGGCGGAATCTTTGCGGGTAGGTTTCACTATGGCAGCAACTTTCTGCCGCAACGTCGTTGTCGAGATATAGGCACATGAAGATGCTGGATTTGCCCTTTTTTGGCCTCTTCGGCCGAAAACGGCCTGGTTCTCTGGAAAATGACGTCATTTTTGGAAAATTTTTTTGTCCCGAAAATCTCTGATCGATTTCGAGTATTTGTTTGTACACGGACACCGACACACGGCTTAACTCTGTTTCGCTATCTTCGAGCTAAGTGCTGCATAATTTGTCGGCATCTTCGTTTACGGGTTTTTCTTCATAGCGGATAGTCCTTTTACTGCAAGCCCTTGTTGTTAGTATGTATGTATACAGTTGAAAAGTCCTATATGAGGCTATGCAAGGGGGCTATGCACCGGTAAATACGGTATGTATGTACATCACATACACTGGGATGGGAGACTGAAATCGTAGCCTAATTTATTTTGCAGATTGTCAGAGACCTTTCGGATCCATGCGACCCCAATCCGTGTGGAAACAATGGCGTCTGCGCGTGCTCAACGTCCGTTGCGTACAATTGCACTTGTCTACACGGTTGGACTGGGACAAACTGTGAAACAGGTAGGCTGCATACACGACTTGAGTCGTATTGCGTAAAATAAGAACTTCCCCAGGAGTAGGCTTACATGAAAACTACGCCATACGACTGGAGTTCCAAAGCGAACTCTTAGTGGCCACACTATACATACTAGCATACTAGTATGGCGTATGTAGCGTGCCTCCTCCGTCACAAATCGATTTTATTTTTAAGATGTCGACGAATGTTCACCCAATCCCTGCGCTCCCAATGGCGTGTGCACAGAAGTGGGCGTTGGTGACTACAATTGTTCGTGTAATACCGGGTGGACAGGGAGCGGACTGGCATGCGATGTGCCCAACCGTAAGCCTGAACAGCTACTAATAACCTACTGGTTGACTATTTTTCCACTGTTAATCTGGCAATATTGTTTTGTTTTCGGTAGGTTAAACTTATTGCTCTTTGCATGCTTTAGAATGTGTCTCTGATCCCTGCAGTCATGGAATTTGTACGGAAGGCAACGGTCAGACTCAATGCACTTGTGACCCAGGGTGGACGGGACCCAAATGCGACACATGTATTTGACCTTTGTACAGCATGGTACTATGGGGTAAACCCGGTCATGGGAAAATCCGGCCACCTAAGCTTCAGGGCTGCATATCTCAGCAACCATTGGACAGATTTCAGACAAATATTATATCAATCGATACGTGTTCTCCTCTTTCAAATGAGCTATTTGGTTCATCATTTGCTAAAACAGCAAGTACACAGGCGCGTAGGTGACCGAGTTGGGTTTACCCCAAATTGCCGCTTGTTTTGCGCTTCAAACTGTACCTATGCAAAGCAAGCAGTAGTAGAAATTAGTACATGGCCGTTTACACAAGTATTGGACAAGAACTCTTCAAATTCTATTTCAGTTTATGACCCATGCAGCCCCAACCCCTGCTCTCCTAATGGAAACTGCGTCAATGTCGGACTGGGAGATTACAATTGTTCATGCAACGCTGGTTGGACTGGAAATGGAAAGCATTGCGATGTCCCTAACAGTACGGGAGAAGAGAGAATTAGCCTATGTCTATTCGCTAGTTGCGCTAAAATTTTTTTGGCGGTCGCGAGCTGATCCCTCATGTACACTGATTTTCAACATTGCATCGTTCTTTGTATGAATTCCTATTGAACAGAGGTTTATGAACGCCTATTCTTACAGACTGCGCCTCAAACCCTTGCGTTCATGGCAGTTGTAGTGAAGGTAGCGGACAATATCATTGCTCTTGTGATCCCGGTTGGACCGGACAAGACTGTGACACAGGTTACTATTCGTATTACAGCTGTCACGTACTGCGTACGTATGGCAACAGCGTCCGAGGCCAGTAGTGTACGTAAATTAGTTCTAGGAATAGGAATATAACACCAGTTCAGCCATCTGTCCTTGGATCGGCACCTTGTCGTTTGCCTAAAAGTCCACAGCTGTGACCGAGGGTAGCGGGTTCGATTCCCCGGTCCAATTACTCTCCCCCTTTTCGGGGCCCGACTATGGCCATACGCGGCACGTCACACAGCTGTTCTGCCGGGGATATTTTGGGACAAAAAGTGGAGATGTGAGCAGAGAAGTTAGTTGTTGTTGACTATGTTTCCAGCTGTTGACCAATGTGACCCGGACCCTTGCTCGCCAAATGGTGTCTGCAGCCCAGTTGGTGCTGATGATTTCAGCTGCAGTTGCAATGTTGGATGGACAGGAAATGAGCATCACTGCGACACTCCCAACAGTGAGTTGGAGCGCCAATATAACTTTAACACATACCGCACTGATTCGTCATTGTTGTCAACACGTAGCTGAACTGTTGTCGGTTTGTAGACAACGATTATGTGGGAATTGTCACTTTGTTTTGTTGAGAAATTGACGCCTAGGTGCGGTATGTGTTAAAAATGGACCTAAGTACAATGGATGATACGTGTGACTGTACGAACGTTGTAGTTGTGTACAGGTACTTATTGTAGTATGTACGTTTGATTGAACATGCAGATTGTGCATCAAGCCCTTGCAGTCATGGCTCTTGCTCGGAACTGTCAAATGGCTACCACTGTAATTGCGAGTCGGGTTGGACTGGGAAGGATTGTGACCAAGGTGCGTATCTCTTTTTGCATACTTTCACAGTTCTATGGGTGTATGTACGATGTGTATGCTCGAGAGAAGTACGTAGGTAACTGTTTGTACGTGTAAGTACATGCATGAATGAATGAAAGTCTAGTTGTCTAGTCTAAATGAATGATTGAAAGTCCATGCATGGATACCATTATTTAGCGTTGGACCCATGCAACAACCCCAATCCATGCGCACCAAATGGAGCTTGCAATAAGATTGGACCAGAAGATTACAACTGTACATGCAGTGCTGGCTGGTCAGGAAAACACTGTGAAGTGCCCAACAGTAATAAATAGATGCACGTCTGTCTGCTACTTGCCTACTTACGTATTGCAGTGTTGTAGGTTAGTAGGTAGGTACATACACCGAGTTCATCCTCTGACGCTATTGTGTAGACTGTGCTTCTGATCCTTGCGCACACGGCACATGCTCCGAAGTGAACAATGGCGGATATCACTGTCACTGCGAACCTGGATGGACGGGAACGAACTGTGGCCAAGGTTAGAAGCACGTGTAAAGTAGGAATCCGCGCATTTGTCTTTTTTTTCGCGGGGTGACCGCGCGAGTCTTGCGGTCAGTCTCTTTGAAGTCTATGTATATCTGCTCCTCCGTTTGTCTGCGCGAGTCGCGCGACCGCTGCGAGGATGGCTACTTTCCACGTGCTCTGCACTGTGCATAAACGTACTTGTGACACATGCGATACTGTACTGTATGTGTAACCTGTTGTTGCAGCACTGGACCCTTGCAACCCGAACCCGTGTTCGCCAAATGGCGCGTGCAATCAAGTTGGTCCAGACCGGTACAACTGTTCATGCACTGTAGGATGGACTGGAAGACACTGCGAGGTTCCAAACAGTAAGCGGACTCAAGCGGAAATTTCCGTGCATTAGTCACCTAACTCCGAGTATTCGCCTTAGTCGATAAGAGGACGCGCTTTCTCAACCTTCCCGCAGAATATAGTTCAGTATTTATCACAAGCCATCTGTAGTGAATTTTTCACAAAATACACAACACTTGCAAGAAAAATAAAGGAAAACATAAAAGAAAGAACAAAGAAAAGATAATCTTCTTCTGCTTCCCAATTGCGTATTTCTCATAAAGCGATTTACACCAAATGCTAAAACGATGAAGGTGGAAGGCCTAAATACTGCACGCGCTATTCTGCGAGAAGGTTGAGAAAGCGCGTCCACTCATCGAGTAAGGCGAATAGAGTAGGTGTGAAAATGCATAGATTGTGCCTCGAGCCGATGCGTTCACGGCAGTTGCTGCGAAGGAGATGGACAGCACCACTGCATCTGCGAACCTGGATGGACTGGGCTCACCTGTGAAGAACGTACGTATGAACTAGTTGCGTTGTCGCGAACGTACGTATGAACTAGTTGCGTTGTCGCGACGGGGTTGGTCGATACTGAAGCTCCCGCGCTGTTTAATATAAGTTTAGATAGGTGCCGATGGGGATGTCAACGTTGTTCAGTCATCTGGGAGCGGGGTAGGAGCGAGTGAAAGAGGAATTGACAGAAAATGACGTCGACAACCCCGCAGGCACCGATTCAAACATTCACAAAATATTGCAGGGTCGCAATCGACCAACCCAATCGCGACAACGCAACTAGTCTATAGGCTACGGCTGTACTGTAGTGATGTCAACGCAAAATTTATTCCATTAGCCTTACTAGCTACTGAAGTGAGCCATGGATGTTCACGTGTTTTAAATGTACAGCTCTCGATCCATGTGACGCTTATGATGTGTGCGAACCAAATGGCGACTGCAATCCAATTGGACATGACGATTATAACTGCAGCTGCAAGCCTGGTTGGACAGGAAATGGACGTCATTGTGATACGCCTAACAGTGAGGAAGAGCATGTGACAGCATAGAAGCTGTTTGCGGAGCTACAGTTTTATGTTGTGTTTCCGATGTGTTGTTTATTAGATTGTGCATCAACTCCATGCGTCCATGGCTCTTGCTCTGAAGTGGTCAGTGGAGGATATCACTGTCATTGTGATCCTGGATGGACCGGCACGGATTGTGATACAGGTGGAAACTGATTCAATTGTTGCATATAATAGGGTACTGTGGGGTAAACCCGGCAATGGAAAAATTCGGCCACTTTATAGTCTAACCACTTAGCTATGGAATACAAGTCGTGTTGCGCAAAAAGAGATTGACAATGCGGATTTTTGTCCGTGCTTAGTGTAGGCTACTCCTATTTTGCAGAAGTACATGCAAACCAAACTACACAGGACGACTTGAGTCCCATAGCGAACTCTCTCTGGCTAGACTTAGGCTTAGGGTTGCATATATCAGCAACAACCAATGAACCGTTTGAAACAAGTAGGTACAACATCAATCGATTCCGTGAACTCTCTTCTTTCAAAATGAGCAATGTTGGTTCGTCATTTTCTGAAGGCAGGAAGCTCAAAGGAGCTTAGGTGGCCGGACTTACCCCACAGTACCCTACAGCCAAGAACAAATTGTTTCGTAGTAGTAATGGTACGCAACGATATTGCTTTTATTTTGCAGCTGTTGATCCGTGCGCACCGAAAAATCCGTGCGCGCCAAATGGCGATTGCCTCAAAGTTGGAGCGGACGATTTCAGCTGCTCTTGTAACGCAGGTTGGACGGGAAACGGACATCACTGTGACACGCCCAATAGTAAGATACGTACTGTAAAGTTTAGTATATTACCCGATATCGAATATAAGCCGAGCAAATTGGTCGACATTGAATTTTAGTAGTTTGTACCTATTACCAGATATTCACCAGGTGCCAAATGCCTCAAAGAGCTGTTATACGCTGTAATAAGCAAGTTTGGTATAGAGGCCTTACCCCTATAATTTGTAAAACCCGACACCGAGCATACCCTGAGCAAATTGGTCGACTTTGTTTGTATGGCCCGATCGGGTAATACATCAAACTTTACAGTAATGTATAGGATGCTGCGTGCTTGCGCCATATTGGCAGGTGTATGTAGCGGACTATTTTGGTTTTTTAGACTGCGCTACAAATCCTTGCGCTCATGGCTCTTGTTCTGAACGGTCTGATGGATATCATTGTCATTGCGAGCCCGGATGGACTGGACAGGATTGTGATCAAGGTGCGCAAGTCAAAAGGAAATCAACCAAAAATTACATTTTTGTACAAAATTTGTCCAACTTTGGACGGGGTAAATTTTCTGAACTATGTACTGCAAACCTTCGTGTTGAACCCCTCCGAACGTATGGTAACCCCTTATTTGTTGACTATTGATCCCCCCAACCCAATATTTACCCCCTCGAATTGGCGACTAACGGTTTTTATCCCCCGAGGGTTATGCTATGCACGAAGCTTTACGTTATGTGCACGGTCCACGTTGGATGAAAGTTCTGTGTTTTTCTTTCCAGCATTCGATCCTTGTAGTCCCATCAATCCGTGTCTTCCAAATGGTCATTGCAATCGCATTGGAGCAGAGGATTACAGCTGCACCTGTGATCCTGGATGGACGGGCAGACACTGCGAATTTCCCAACAGTAAGTTTGCATGCAGGGTACTATGGGGTAAACCCGGCGACTAAGCTCCTGTAAACTTGCCGTTTCAGCATATGATGAATCAAATAGCTCATCTGAAAGAGGAGAGTTCAAGGAATCGATTGATATCAACATGTCTCAATCGGTTCATTGGAGCTGAGATATGCAGCCCTGAAACTTAGGTGGCCGGATTTTCCCATGGCCGTGTTTACCCCATAGTACCCTACATTTCGGTTGCTTTTCTGCAGAAAGATAATGCGTAAAAGATGAAAACTTTTTTGTTTCGTGTAGATTGCGCTTCAGAACCATGTGTACGCGGTACCTGTTCTGAACTGCTTGATTCTTTTGCGTACCATTGTCATTGCGAAGCAGGCTGGACTGGGACAAACTGTGAGACGGGTGAGCCAATGAGTGAGGTCGCAAATAGCGATGCGCATTGGCATATATAGTAGCGTTTTTGTTGCAAAACTTGTCTATTTTTGTGCACATTTTATTTACTTTTTAACCTTAGTAACCAACAAGTGGCGGCTATTTGGCTGAAAAGTAAAATACCTACAATGAGCATAAAAATTAGCAAGTTTTGCAACAAAAAGCGCTACTAGCGACGTGTGCGCAGCGCTAAATGCTACCTCGCCCATTTCCAGTTCCTATGTGCGCTTCCATACTGATGTGCGCAGTGCATTGAATGTGACAAATGAAGGTAAACGGTAGTTTGATTTTAGAACTAGACCCGTGCAGTCCCACTAATCCGTGTTCTCCAAATGGCGATTGTAGTCGAGTTGGTGCAGTGGACTACAACTGTGAATGCAACGCTGGTTGGACTGGCAACGGACGTCATTGCGACACTCCCAACAGTAAACGATGGCTGCAGTTATCGTATTATTTCGCTTATGGTACTTTTGTTAGCGAGAAGAAAAATGGGCTGCTTTGTACCAGATTGCGCCTCTAATCCTTGTGCACACGGCACATGCTCGGAGCTTCACGATGCATACCACTGCCACTGTGAACCTGGATGGACTGGAAATGATTGTGACACCCGTACGTTGTGTTGTAGTGTAAGCTACTGTTTGTATTATTGATCTTCTTGAAGTAGGGTACTATGAGGTAAAGAGGGTACTTGGAGAAACCGGGCCATGGGAAAATCCGATCACCTAAAGCTTCATAGCTGCCTATCTTAGCAACCAATGGATTGATTGAGACAATTATTTATATCAATCGGATCCTTGAACTTCCCTCTTCAAATGAGCTATTGGTTCATCATTCGCTGAAACAGCAAATTCACAGGAGCTTAGGTGGCCGGGTTTACCCCACAGTACCCTACATCATATTATTTGTACAGCAGCAGGCTGTTGAAGCTGAACATGCACAGTTGCAGCAAGAACGGATAAAGAATAATATTCTTCCCATTATTTTTTGTGCGTTCTTGGTCGCAATATCTTCATTCTTTTGCAGCCATCAATCCCTGTGATCCAAACCAGTGTGCTCCAAATGGCGCTTGTAGTCCAGTTGGTGCTGATGATTACAGTTGCAATTGCAATGCCGGCTGGACTGGAAATGGACGTCATTGCGATACTCCAAACAGTAGGCAACACATTGAATTTGCTCGCAAGAAAATGGAAATTCAATAAAAAGAGAGGAAATGAAATGAGCTGTGAATCATTTATTTCAGATTGCGCGTCTACTCCATGCCTGCATGGCAATTGCTCTAGAATTGCACAACGGCTACCACTGCCATTGCGAACCTGGATGGACAGGAACCAATTGTGGCAATGGTAAAAAAAAATGCTGTTGGCTGGTGTGTGAAAACGCATTCACATTGGTGGAAAATGCAGTGCTGGGCATATGCTGACTGTACTGTATCCTTGACTTTTGATGCCTTAGAACTGGATCCATGTAGCCCCAACAATCCCTGTGCAGCAAATGGCCATTGCGATCGAGATGGACCAGTGGGGTACAACTGCACGTGTAACTCAGGATGGACAGGAACATATTGCGAAGTTCCCAACAGTAAGTACCTACATGTTGACAAAGCAGGTTCAGATCAGATCAGAAAGCTTTATTCATTTCATACAAGTGTAAAATAAAGAGGGATAAAAACACACGTCAGCCCAGAAGCAGATACAAACCACAGGCGACACAACAGTACACATGCAATACTACCTGTATGCACAGGGTGATCACAATGAATGAGCAAATCATGCATTTTTTTGTTCATATGTGTAGACTGCGCTTCAGAGCCGTGCGTACACGGAACCTGCTCAGAGCTGTACGATTTGTACCACTGTCATTGTGAACCAGGCTGGACTGGGACCAACTGTGAACATGGTACACTGCTAATACCTGCCTAAGCGCATAGTTTGCTGCACAAAAATGAACCGATACACAAGGGTGACATTGTTTTTTCACATTCAGAGGTGGACCCATGCAGCCCCAACAATCCCTGTTCTCCAAATGGCAGTTGTACCAGAGTTGGAGCATTGGATTACCTCTGTGAATGCAATGTTGGTTGGACTGGAAGCGGGCATCATTGCGATACGCCCAACAGTAAGAGTTGAAGGCAGCCGCCATGAGAAACTAAACTTTGTATCATGCCTCTCTACCCTGGGGGTCAGGGACAAAACGCACCTGATATCGTATGCCAAATAATGTAGCCTATAAAGTAGATGAATGTTCACTATTAGTACTCTCTATCGCCATCTGATCTGCACAGATTGCGCGTCAAACCCATGCGTCCATGGCAATTGTTCTGAGCTGCCAGATGGATACCATTGTCGTTGCCAGCCTGGTTGGACTGGACACAACTGCAATAGTGGTAAATTACTTCGGTTTTTTTTCATCTTTTGCGCATCTGATCTATAGAGCATTACGGTTATACATCTAGTAGTGTTGTGTAGTTAGCTATCGTGGTATGAAGGTTTGTTTTCTTCTCAGAGGTCAATCCATGTGATCCTAACCCATGCTCCCCTAATGGTAACTTTACTCGTAGCGGATCAGTGGACTATCTCTGTACATGCAGCGTTCGCTGAACAGGGAATGGTCATCACTGTGACCTGCCAAACAGTATAATATAGGGGGTACTATGGGGTAAAGCCGGCGCCATGTATAGAAAATGCGGCCACCTTAGCTTCAGGGGTCCGCATATCTAAGCAACCAATGGACCGATTGAGACGAACATTATATTGTATCAACCGATTCCTTTAGAACTCTTTTTCTTTCAAGTTTAAGGGACTTGGAGCTTAGGTGGCCGCGGTACCCCCACAGTACCTTGGTTGTTCCCTCTATCATTCTTTACTTCTGTTCATCGCACAGAATGAAAATGAGGTCTTCATTTGTCGAACCATTTTCTTCCATAAATTGTACATCAAGTCCTTGCGTGCATGGCACTTGCTCTGAAGGAGCAACTACATATCATTGCCATTGTGAGCCAGGCTGGAACTGGCATGAATTGTGACACTGGTACAAAAAATTTCTTAGACAACATCACGCTTCGCGTAGGTCCTTATGTATGTACTGTACGTACGTACTACTTAATGGCCATCATGACACAAGGTTCTTTGGTCTTCATTATTTTATGTTATTTTTGATCCCAGCTGTGAATCCATGTGACCCCGATCGCTGCCTGTCCAATGGCATATCTACGCTAATAGGCCAAGTGGATTTCAAGTGCAATTGCAGCACTGAATGGACTGGCAATCGACACCGTATGCAACTTTCAACTGGTAAAGGGCAAAAAAGAATGAAATAGCAGTCGACAACAATTGACACACCGTACAGTAGGAAAATATCAGCTAGTCAACCGGGCCCATCCAAC
>JASAMW010001026.1:0-12309 GCA_030247985.1 Epsilonema sp. ZAB3_2
AATCCGCCTGGATAATCTGGAAGATGTCTGGGAGCAGAATACGATCCGGGTGTACAAATGTGACTGCAGTCCCATCAAACGCTCTAATGTCATTCGTATGCTTATTAGTGCAGTGGGGCAGGGTGGGTACAACGTGTTATCCAACAACTGTGAGACTCTGGTCCGTAATCTGATTGATGACGATCAGTGCTTCCGCATGAGCACTCAGTCTCTGTGGACAATTATTCCTCTTGGATGGCCTATCACTCTCTCAAGAGCTGCAGTTAGGCGTTGCTTCCTCACTGGATAACGAAAAGGACGGGAAAATCCCCGTCCCGTCGAGAAAGGACGGGGATATCCCCGTCCTTTTTGCAGTCCTTTTGGTCGAAAAGGACCGCGGAAACTTCTCCAATAAACAGACATAACCCAACAGACAAAAGAACCTGTGCTGTCATTCAGCACGAGCTGTGTTGGTTGGGGCAATAAACGTTGGGCGCTGGTCAATAGAAGTGTGTGTCTGTCTTCTCTTTCCTTGCTCGCGCGCCACTAATAAAAGTTAATCCCTTGCCTCACATCTTTCTGCCTCCCCCTCTTCGTGTACTAAAAACTATGCCCGCGAAGGGGTAATAAAACGGTCCTTTCCTGACAGAGTAGCCAGCAAAAAGGACGAGGATTTCCCCGTCCCTCATGGGGATTTTGGTTATCCAGTGAGGACGCGGGCCCTTAGAGGCTTCAAGTTCTCTTCTAGCGAGAGCATGGCGAATCTAAAGTGAGCGATAATGACTAGAGCTCTCACGGGTAGGCATTTTGCATTGATCCGGGTCCGGCGGGTCCGGGTTTTGAAACCATGTACCCGCGGGTTCCGGGTCCGGGTCGGGTAGTAGGAATATTTGCAGTTACGTACATGTTAGTGTACTGCATACTATATGGCACAGTACGAACTGTACGTACGTACGTACGTTACGTACATACATATGCAATAGACTGTATATAACAATGTTCGTTTGAAAGAATACATAACCTCCAGGTGGGATATTTGAAAAAAAATATAGCTCGATATTTTGTGTGAATGTCGAAATTCGAAAATAACTATCCTCTATTCTTGAGAAATTTTCAGAAAATGCTCAAACTACATCGAGCAAAAAGCCAAAATTGTGCGAAATTATACACCTTAGACCCGACCCGGATTTTCGCCTATTTTTCCGGGTCCGGGTCCGGGTAGCAAAAAAACCGGGTTTTCCCGGGTCCGGGTTTCGGGTCCGGGTACCCGTGAGAGCTCTAATAATGACCATTAGGCAAGACTCGCCCATGATAAAACAGTAAAAAAAATTGAATCGGTATTTGGAATCAGAAAATCGTTTCCATTTTTATGAGGTCTTCTCTTTTCTTTCGCTACAGAGTCGCCTTTGGTCTTCCATTGATTGTCAAGTTGCGAATGCCGGATGGTGTTGTGGTCGAGGTTGAGACAAACAACGTTTCCCGTGGTGCTGTAAATGAAGAGTACCTGGACACGCTTAAAAAAAGGTTGTGTTTTAGTATTACTGCTCATTTAAGAGACGTTTTCTGTAAGGATTGAGAGTAGCCTGTAGTATAGGCGGAAGGGGGGTACTTTTTGTGAATCGAGATAATATGCCTATCGGATTCCCCATCAAAAACTGCATATGTTGATGAAGTTTTAGGAAAAAATTTGTTCAGGCATCATCGAGATATTCATGGGTAAAGGTGGGCAGGTCGCATTTTTGCCGTTTTTCAACGTTTTTAGCCATATTTCAGCAACCGCAGGGCTTTAGAGGGCTACAATTTGGTACACACATACATCCCATAGGGACCCAAGTCTGGACCAATTTTGAGCCCAATCGGCCACCTGTGTGGCGAGATATAGCATCACAAAGTGCATTTCTGTATATTTTGCACCTGTTGCAAATTTAGTTTTTTGAATACCACGGCGCGAATACATGCCCTGCACGGGGTAAAATTTTGACAGCAAGTAGAGAAGGGTTAGGCCTAAAAACTTTAGTACTACCGCAAAAAATCTCTATAATTGGAATTGGGACTACAGTCCTCTCAAATAGTGAAAAATACAGCAAAAATTTTCCCGCCTTTTTTATTTTTCAAGATAAATGAGCAATACCACTGAAACTTTTTCTTCATAAGTAGCCTATCTTATGTAGAATTTGATGTAGATTTCAAAAATAAAATTATTTTTCCCAAAAAATTTAACCCTTACCCTAAATTCACAAAAATATACTACTTTTGCAAAATTATATGCTAGGGGTTAAATTTTTTGGGAAAAACAATTTTATTTTTGAAATCTACATCAAATTCTACATAAGATAGGCTACTTACGAGGAAAAAATTTCATTGGTATTGCTCATTTATCTTGAAAAATAAAAAAGGCGGGAAAATTTTTGCTGTATTTTTCACTATTCGAGAGGACTGTAGTCCCAATTCCAATTATAGAGATTTTTTGCGGTAGTACTAAAGTTTTTAGGCCTAACCCTTCTCTACTTGCTGTCAAAATTTTACCCCGTGCAGGGCATGTATTCGCGCCGTGGTATTCAAAAAACTAAATTTGCAACAGGTGCAAAATATATAGAAATGCACTTTGTGACGCTATATCTCGCCACACAGATGGCCGATTGGGCTCAAAATTGGTCCAGACTTGGGTCCCTATGGTATCTTTTCGCTCGCCAAATTGTAGCCCTCTAAGCCCTGCGGTTGCTGAAATATGGCTAAAAACGTTGAAAAACGGCAAAAATGCGACCTGCCCACCTTTACCCATGAATATCTCGATGATGCCTGAACAAATTTTTTCCTAAAACTTCATCTACATATGCAGTTTTTGATGGGGAATCCGATAGGCATATTATCTCGATTTACAAAAAGTACCCCCCTTCCACGTACTATGCAACCGCTACAGAAAACCTTTCTTAACGTTTATATCCACAAGTTCAGATGCATACAGTATATGAGTTTTGGCTCTATCGCATTCGCATCGCATTTATTGGCATCGCATGAGTGTACGTACAGTATGCTTGGTGTGGTTTGTTGCTTTGCTTTTGTTCTAGCCATATTCGCGTTCTTCCTCCCGGCATTCCATTGTACAAAAGATATCGCTTCAGCATAGCTTCGGACGACATTGAGGTCGGCGTCTGGAACTTGTGGGACGATGAAGGTCAGAAAAAGAAAGAGACACAAGAGAGGATGGATGGATACAGCAAGACTTTAAAAATATAGGATTATTAGATTAGGCGAACTGTTTCTAGGGTATGCAACTGATGGGGTTGACAGTGACACTAACGAAGATGACGTATATGAAGAGGCGGAGCCTGATGCGAGGAGTGATGCTGCAGATGACGATGTGGAAGAACAGGAACAGGATGAAGAGGAGGAAGATGAGAATGACGATGAAGTACATACGTAGGCTTACGTGGTCTATTGACGGGTTGCGCTTAGCGAAAGTGCGTGGTCGCGAGGTGGCCTCTCCGTGTTACATTTATTCAGTGCAGCTTCTGATCGGCAGATAGCGACGTCGGAAGCAGCGGAAAAGAAAAAACGCAAGGATGAGCCACCATGACCATCCATGAGGAAGAAGACAGGAGAAAAATAATATTGCTTTTCTTCTGTTCGCTCGCTCCTTTTCCGTTACGTTCCGCTATCCGATATCGTTCTTTGCCGATCAGCAGAAGCCTTTCACCAAGTTGCACTAAAAAATAGCGCCACCACCTCACGACCACGTTGACTTTCACTATGCGCAACTCGTCAATAAGGGATCCTAGGTGTGTAGTGAGTGGGGTGTGTAATGTACGGGAGTGCAAGTACAGACGCCCTGCCGATAGCTTTGCGTTTGTGATACTGTATTTTCTTGCATGCAGATTGAGGATTCGGAAGATGACTTTGAACTTACGGTGGAAAAATTGGCGAAAGAGGCAACGGACTTCGGTGCCACGGTGGCAGATCGGCTTCGCTACTTTGAAATGCTGGCTCGCAAGCACTAGCCAGTCATTATGCAAAATGTAGGTGGTTACGCACGCACAGTACTGGCTTGAAACTGGATAGAAACAGTTTACAATCAAAACGCAAAAATATTTAGATTTGTATCTAGCGCTAGACTATAGGTCTCGATTTTGGACATTGTTTTGATTTTGACCGCCGATTATTGTGTGTGTACGTATGTATGATGTACTATCTAGGCATTACATAGCCGAATGCTAAATCAAATAGTTCGCTGGCTTCTTTAAAAAAAGGCAACAACGGACAGCTGCGTACGTACGTACATATGTTGTATAGGTATCCGTATGCAGTATGTACATAATGTAATGCAAAAATCGCGTGGAATAAAAGCTTCACACTGACACTATTACGCTTTTTAGCCACAAGTAAGTAACACGCACAGTGGACGTTTGTGGTGATACGTAGCTCAGCTGAAATAGGGCGAATTTGATCTGGTATGGGTTCTGTCAACCTATTTTTGGCTGCGCTTCAATATAGGCTAGCAGTTCTTCTTGGCCACCTTTCCTATGACCCACGACTCCCGGACCCACCGACCCTCAATAATGTCCTTATCCCCTTGGGCAAATACATCGCGGGATATATTATGTATTAATAAACAGATAAATACGTACAGCGGTTCCGAATGGAGGTATGTTATGCAGAAAAATGGAGAAATTAAGTTGGGCGTGTCTTGCTTGCCTTCGCCCCTCTTTCATTCGTTACAGCACAGCACCATGGATCACGTGTCATTCGCTTTTCAATCTGAAACCCCGCCCTCCTAAGTATGTGCATCGCTTTCATGAAAAAGAAAACACAACACAAACACACATTTCAATAGATTGTCAACAATAGACAGTCGCTGTACCTATGTTTTGCCAGTTTCAACATCCTAATGTAACCGTAGCCGATCAAAGCATATCTTGAGAAGAAACGGTGGAATGAAACATTGAGAACAATATCCAGGCATAAAAACACATGCCTCGACCTGGCAAGAATTCCTATCAAGCCGAGAAGCCGCCTTTCTCCTATATTTGGCTCACCTATCTGGCGATTCAGTCGTCACCGGATAAAATGCTGCCTCTCAGCGACATCTACAAGTACATCATGGACCGCTTTCCGTTCTACCGCAAGAACCAGCCGACCTGGCAAAATTCCTTGAGGTAGGTAAGGTTACCACCACAAGGGGTAAAGGGGGGAGGGGGTAAAGTTTGGAGGGGGAGGAGTTGGACAGACAGGAAGTTGAAGTTCAATTCAAACCCAATCCACTGCAGTGCAGTGCAGTGCTCTTTGGCTCGCCTGTGAGAAAAGGCCTAAATTTCACGTTTCTGAAAGATTCTTGCTGGCCGCCGTTAAGTGTTCATGATAGTGAAAGTGATGTGATATGGGTAGCCAATTTCACGTTGCCTTTGCCAAACGTGGTACGACAAACACAAATTTAGGGCCTAACGGTCGAGCCAGAGCCTACTGTACGTACATAACGGCTGTAGAAAGACATTACCTACATGTATGTGTTACGTATATTTATACTACTGCCTGAAAGTGAAATTTAGTCCGAAACTTTTCTGACTAAAGTTTCAAGCTCTTCTGTTTTTCAGGCACAACCTTTCCTTCAACGACTGCTTCATCAAAGTTCCCCGGCACCCAAATCGACCCGGCAAAGGCTGCTGTTGGGCCGTACACCCGGACGCGCAAACCATGTTCGTCAACGGCAGCTGTCTGCGTCGTCGCAAACGATTCAAACTGTCCCAGGAGCAGCGAGATGCATTCGAAGCACGGCTCGACTCCCCAGTACCGCCATCACAAGCCCAACAACAACCACTACTACAACACACACTGCACAACACCTCAGCAACCAGTATGCAAATGTGGGGAGAAGGACAAGTACAAAGCTTTCTGCTTCCGTCGCCAAGCTGTGGCTTGAAACCTTTAGTGTCACCATGTTGGAACTCGATGCTCTATTCTGCAGCAACCACGAATTGCAGCAGTAAGCTTTCACCTCCGTCAAGTTTAAGTTTGCCAGCTGCAGCTGAACAGGTAGTAGCGGGTCGTCAAAGACAGGAGGTAATGTTGCCAGCTGCAAATAATCCTTTCTTGATGTCTTCCTCCGCTGTTGGGCAGGAAATAACGCTTCAGCGCAGAGAGGAGATGAATGCTAATCGAAGAAGAAAGAGATCCTTCGATATTGATTCGCTATTGGCGGACTGATAATTTAGGTAGGGTACGATGGCGAAAATTTTGGGCGCGTTTTTTGTGGCGAAGAAATTTTTTATTGATCTCTAGATCTTTATGCTGTATGAAGTGGACCCGTCAATTTAGGTATTGTATTGTCGCACAGCGGATTACTGTAACAGATGATTTTCTAATGAAAAACCGCCTTGAAGGCCTACTGAAGAAATGTCTGTTGTTTCTTTTCTGCTTTTCGTTTATCCTTCTGAATTGTCAAGAGTTCAGTAATGAAAGCACCCAAACGGTTGCTGTTGTTGTTGTCCAGACTAGGTAGTTAGTTGACACTCGACGAGCACTTTCTTTCAAGGTACGCTTGAAAAGTGCGTGTGGCTATCCGTCCTTTATTTGCTGTAGTGTTGCTCAGCTATTGAGCTTTTCTGTATCAAGTAGATTGCACGTCGCTAATCTGAAAGCGGCATGTACCCTTATGCTATGCACATGCATGTACGGTAGTCTCAGTAGCGCTACCTAATCCTATTTTCATCTCCTTCTCTTTGTGTTCCATCCTTAGGCTAATTATCTTGTTTATTTCTTTTATTGATACCAAAAGCGTATGGCGCGCCGTATGTTGTTGTTTTATTCTGTCGTTCAGGTGTGTACGTATGTCTGCATATGTTGTGTCGAAGAAAATTGGACCCACACACACCTGCATTATCCCCTTGATTGCATTGATGTCATTCGTTTGGTCAAGAAAGGTCGCTTTGGGTCAATAAGACAATGCACCTATGTCTGTACGTACTACGTACACTGTGCGTACGTACTGTACGTACACGGATATGTACACAACAAATAGGGTACTATGGGTGGGGTAAGCCCGGCAATGGGAAAATCCGGCCACCCAAGTTCCAGGGCTCTATATCTCAGCAAACCAATGGACCAATTGAGACAAGTATGATATAAATCAACCGATTACTTGAACTCTCCTCTTTCAAACGAGCTATTTGGACCATCGTTTGCTCAAACAGAAAGTTCAAAGGAGCTTTATATGGCCGGGTTTACCCAATGGCGGAGTTTACCCCACAGTACCCTACTACCTACATTTTGCGTTTTAGCCTACCCGTCCGCAGTAATAAATAATTCGACACAAAGAAGAGGAAAAGAGAGAAACATTCGGCTGTGTGTCATTTTAGCTTTTCTGGTCTCTCTATTCCGATTCGGATCGACTTGAAAGCGTTCCCTAAGGGCCGACGGGGTTTACGGTGAATAAACAAAAGATACACACTCGCTGTAGTGTAGGAGGAAAAGGAAAGCAATAAGACAGATCGGTAGGGAAAAGACAAGTTAATTAGCGCCAAATTATTTTCACTTTCTTACCCCGTCGTGCGTGCGCGTCCCGAAATTCCGTCTTTTAGACCGCTTGCACACGTGAATATCTTTGATCAGAGTGCTTTACAGTCTTACCTTTGAATCACTCATACACTAGTAGTATCATTCTTTGGTGTACCTAAAAACGCTGCTGTGTATGTATACTATCAAAATAAAATACAATGCCGACCAATTTTCAAGCATATTGTAACCCTAGCCCAAAGCCAAAGCGGCTAGCTGAAGCTAGCAGCTTTCTAAAAAAGTTTACAACCGTCGCATGCCTAAACCTGGAGCAATTCTTGGCGTCTGTAAGCAGCCTAAAGCTTGTCAAACCTGGAGGGCGACCCGCAAAGCAAAGAGATGGTGAAAGGAGAAGGCTTACTCCCTATCGCTCGTGTACGGACGTATCAATTATTCATGCAATCTATGCTCTTAAACAATATTGGTTTTTCTTAGCCTAGCCTAGCAGGTCTAAAGAAGCCGAAAAAGCAAAGACCCTCAGGGTATGGAGGACATTTTCTGCACAAAATATAGCATACATTGTAGAATAAGAAAACAGACCGAAAGCGAGCATTGAGCAATTTTAAAGCTACCGAACAAGGGGTAATTTAGGTTAGGGTTGAAAAGCGTGCATTGATGATGCATTTTTGCCTGCTACCGTCTCGTGTACTGTACATGTACATGTACACACCATTTTTGGTTGAGAAGCCCATAGGAAGGAAAGGCACTAATTAGAAATAATTGATTCAAACACGTTTTTCCATAGGCGAAGGCATAAAACTGAACTTCACGGTACCTCCTTCTTGATATTACATTATTACCGTAACTCAACTCCCTCGGTGTGATAAGCAGGCACTACCGGCACTGCGATACGAGTATGCTTAGTATGTACGTAGTACCTTCAGATACAAGAGTTCTGTTAGTTTACGAACTTTATTGACTCTCTTATTCTTTTTTAACGTTGTTGAATATAATTTTGTCACCGGCGGGCCACATGCTGTGGACCAATGGCCTTTTTTTCGGAATCGTCGCCGCTCTGTCTGTTAATCTGTACATCCATCAATGTCCAGTTATACGACCTCATCTCATACCCTGGGAGGAGAAACGAAAGTTTCTCATTCCTCCCCCGTTCGGGCATGCATGATAAACATTTGATCAACAATATTTACAAGTCAACAGGGACTCTCTTTTGTCAGTCAGTATTGACTAAATTATAGGGTTAATCCCATGCGCCAAGGATAGGCATATCCACCTTTAATGTCCCTCGCCGTCTCTTAAAGGCAAAAGACGGAGAGAAAGGTCAAAGAAAGTCACAAATGTTTGTGTAGGAACAGGGGAGGGGGACACAGATTTTTCGGCGTCGGCGTGTCTGATCTGGTGTTTGGAATTTTTTTCGTCAAAATTGGTTATGTAGAGAGAGATTTTTTTGGGTCTGGCTGGTTGGAGTGGTAATGTTCTACTACATATGCCGGATGATCTGTCGCTTTATTTCGGATCCTGCCTCTTTATTCCTGAAAAGGCACTGCACATACAGTTTATTATGTACATGGTAGGTATTGGGTTCTTGTGACAAATTTAGCTATATCTTGTTGCATTATTGATAACAAAATAGTAGTCTTGTTGCTTGAACAAACAAAATAATCTTTCAGAAATAAAAACCTACCGTAACCCAAACGTGGAGTCCAGTCCAACGACTTATGCATACTTTACAAAACCCCACACCGAAAGGTGCTCATTATTTATGCAAAGGCCATGCCATCTTGTTTTTTCAAAGACTAAAAAGGTTCTTTCGATGATGTTCGATAATTCACCGCTTTACCCCCTACAGTACCGCTTTGTCATTCTGTCAAACTCTGCGTGAGTCTACAGGATTTTTTCGAATCTCCCGCAAAAAGAAGCGCTTCTATTTATTCGCCATAATTCTTTCAACGCTGCGACACATCAAGGCGAATTGATGTTTGCTTCGTTAACTTTTTTCTTCTCTCGGTTTACACAAACGAACCATACACATATGCATGTACAGTTTGTTTGCTGCTTGTAACATCTCATGCATAACCCATTCTTGATTGTGCTACGTACACTAGTTTACTAATCTAATATTATCGGGTGCAAAAACAAGAACAAAAAGGAAAAAGTATTTTTAATAATTTTTTTTACCCCTACGATTTTTATTGATAAAAAAATAAGTTCGAGGTTGTATTTGGTGCATTACGTTACAGTACTACAGTATCCATCCCAATCGTAGTACTTACGGCCCTCTTTGTTGACTTTATCAACTGCAGACGAAACGACCCTTCACAGTTGGGGTGCCGCACAACTTTTTGGCCCACCACCCATGGGGCAGCGTCGTTCCATAGACGGAGCAATAAATAACTGCCTGTTTTTCCTTGAGAAGAAAATTACGACCAAAAACTGTCGCTTTTTTCTCATCGACGAAGGATCTCGTAGTCGAACGAGGTATTTTGGAAAATATGCGCGGCAAAACCAAACCGTAATATTGTGAATCGAAACAGCACGAATTCATTAGGGTTCTAAATCGTATTTTGGGGTACGGTATGGTTTTTTGAATTTTACGCGTGCTCCATTGATACGATATACGTAGTCTATTGAGTTCTGATTGGTTTTTTCAACAGGTGGAAGAAGAGGGTTTCACTTTCATACATACTTTGTACGCATTCAGGTTTAGCTTCGAAACTACACGGAGTCGATGACAGACAATGTATTGCCCGTGGGCGTGCATGTATGTACAATACATAGCCTATGTACATGCACTGCATACAAAAGGCACAGATTCTCTATAGATAATTGTACGTACTATGGTACCCAATGACCTACCGGTTCTCTTCTGTGTGAAGGGAAGCCGTTTGTGTTTGGGAGCTTGACTTTGGTTGCTTTTGGTTTTTTACATTACTTACACTTTCACTCAAAGAACAAACATGCTTCTCAAAAACAATCATGCTCTTACTCACGTATCATGCTTCTCAATGATTCAATCCGCATGCATATAGGCCTACGCCATTGGTATTGTTGTACGGAGTATACGCACGTAGAGTATTACATACTGTACGTTGACAGCGTGCTTTCTTTGCGCAGCATCACATTTAGCTGCATATTTCAGCAGTTCTGCGGAGCACAGAAAAAGCTGTTGTGCTACTGTAAAGCTTCGTGTATAACCCCCTTCGAATATAACCCCCCTCGTGTACAACCCCCCCCCCCCCCCCTATTTGGTGACTAACGATTTTTATCCCCCCTCTAACCAAAATTTTTAAAACGCTTAAAACGCGCAAATAAAGCAAAATAAGCAGGTTGGTGATGATTCTGCACATTTTGCTTGGTCTCGTGTATAACCCCCCTCGTGTATAACCCCCTCGAATCGGCGACTAACGATTTTTATCCCCCCGGGGGTTATACACGAAGCTTTACAGTACTATAGCTGTGAGTGGACAACACGTCGTGGTCAAGAAGTTCCAAAATGACAACTCGTGAGCAAACCATCATCATACTTCCAGTTCCACCAAAGCACACTACTTACTTATTCACAAGGAATCAGCAGTTTATGATGTGGAGTGGACTTGGTTTGGTATGCTTTTTGCTTATGCAGGCATTTCCGCTTTGTTTCTTCTGATGCTGGCTGTTAATGTGAACGAGTTGTTCTGCTCAGCAGCGGTGCACAACGATGGGACCTATCACAATCCGTATCTCGAAGCAGCGATGCAGAGGCATCCAAGGAACAAGCGTGCAACGGTCGTTGACTGCCAACTTCGGGGCAACGTGTATACGTGTTACCGCACTGAAGACGAATGTACGTACGTGACCGCCTATATGCTACCTATGTACGTATCCCTATGTACATGATACATTAGGTGTGTGTTTTTGCTAGTATGTAGGTACAATAGGCCTACATGCAATAATTGTAAAAATCCCGTTTACGCCTCGAATATCAGGCCATGCCATAGCCCCTCGCAGCAGCTGTTATTTGTTTCATTTGGGAAGCATCATAAAGTACGTATAGTATACGTCACTAACGCAAAACTTGTCCATCGCAACCGCCCCCCCCCCCCCCCCCTAACGTCACGCTTTTTTACATAAGAGTGCATCGTCACGCTAACGTCACATTCTCCCCAATCCCCTCCCCTCTAGTTTTGCGTGACGTACTTCATGAAGCTTCCCTTATTCAGGTAAACGTGTGTGCAGCGAAACGTGTTCTCATTGCACGTGCAATGATAACATCAACACACAGTGGGCATGTGGACCGAGCATGACGAATATGTTTCTGTAAGAAAGGTCACCCCGCAAGTTGTTCGGGCTACTTGTACTGTACGTCTAGGTAAGAGGCAATCGCACCCGCATAATCTTTCACATTGCCATTTAGAATCATTGGACTCATTGGCGGTGGTGTTTTGCTAATCATAATCGCGTCGTGTGTCGCATGCTTCTGCTGCCCAATGTGTATCTTTGCCAAAATGCTGAATCGGCACTAGAAGAATCGACTCAATCTAATCGACTACAGTGCGACAAAACTACGTTGACTCGCGGAACAAAGTATCTTAGTCAGAGTCATATTGCGGCGGCGTATATTGAGTACCATTGTTGGCTAGCGTACCGTTCTAGAGTAGTAGAGGTATTGACGGAAGCTGTTACACAAGGGAAATCAAGAATACGGTATTTGTTTTCTTATCCCAGAGATTTAGTCGTTGGCGACGAGAACAGATAAGGACTCCGGATAAAGTTGTAGACCCTTAGATAAGTACAGGGGGGTAGGTAGCCCAAAAAATCTTGAGGCGCAAAATAAAAATAAAGAGTAGG
>JASAMW010001028.1:0-46280 GCA_030247985.1 Epsilonema sp. ZAB3_2
AACTATCAGTCAAAGCGCTCGAATGATGTGAAAAATTCATGAAAGGGCGCATACAGGAGAGAAGCCCCTTGCTTGTGACCAGTGTGATTATCGCTGCACTACGGCAAGCTCTTTGTAATTACATCATAGAAGCATTCACACTGGGATGAAATCGTATGCCTGTGACGTGTGTGGGAAGCGGAGTTTGCCGATGGAAGTTACTTAAAAATACACCGACGCAGGCACCCACACTGGAGAGAAGCCGTATGCCTGTGACTTGTGTGGGAAGAGATTTGCAGGTGGAGGAAACTTGGAACTACTCCAACTCATCCACACTGCAGAGAAGCCGTTCATTTGTGACCTTTGTAACTATCTCAGTGTTCGGTTGGATTCGTTGAAAGTTCATCAGAGATGTCACACAGGGGAAAAGCCATTTGCTTGTGACCATTGTGACTATCGTTGGCTGCCGGTGATACGCATTGAAAAGGCATCATCGTAGAAGTCACTCTGGGGAGGGCGCGTATGCCTGTGACGTGTGTGGGAAGCGATTCACTTATGGAACCCGCCTGAAAGACCACCGACGCCGCCACACTGGAGAGAAGCCGTATGCCTGTGACTTGTGTGACTATCGCTCCACGCAATCAGCAAGTTTAAAAATACATTATAGAACTCACACGGGGGAGAGCCAGTACGCCTGTGACGCGTGTGAGAAAACCATTTGCAGACTTAAAGGCAAGGGGTCCCCGAACACCGACTTTCGAATTTTGAGTTCAAAAATTTTGATTTTATCATAAACTATCTTTTATTCTTTTCTTTTAAAAGAAACCGCTTTTCAAAATTCCTATCCGTTCACAAGTAATTTGATGATAAAAATCGATACATTTCAGTACTGAAGACGGATTTGGGAACCAGTACAGTAGCTTACACTACCGTACTGGTTTCCCGCGAAAAGATTAGATGCTAAAATTTATCGATTTTTATAATCTAATCAAAAAAAAACAGATAAGAATTTGAAAAGCAGTTTTTTGGGGGCGCCTCGAATAATAATATACATGGTTTGAACTTAAAATTCGAAAGTCCTAGGGACCCCTTGCCTTTAAGTACTATGAAGAGCCATCGACGCATTCACACTGGAGAGAAGCCGTACTTACATGTGACATGTGTGGGAAGCGCTTTACCGATGGAAGGGGCTTGAGGAGCCGTGGGCGATTTCACACTCAGGGGAGAAGCAGTACTCCTGTGACCTGTGTCAAAATAATTTACTGACTATGAATAGCCATCGACGCTTCCACTGGAGAGAAGCCGTTCCAATGTGAACAGTGTCGGAAGCGATTTTCAGAATCGAGTACTATGAAACGCCATCGACGCATTCACACTGGGGATAAGCCGTTCCAGTGTGCCAACCATGTGAGATGCGCTTCACCCGAAGTTATCAGTTGACAAAGCACAAGAAGGTCTCCTGCCATGGAAAGTCAGCTTGAACAACACACTCACTTACGTGCGTACTGTGTTCTGAACTTATACGCACGACTATGTATGCAATGCAATAACAGAAAAAAAAACTTTTGGTGCTCCCATCCGTCTTTTGTTGCGTTGATGTGAATAATCTGGTCGAGCCAATGTGGGCATAATACAGACTCACAGTCTTTTGATTGCCTGTTCTTGCCGGTTGTAAAATTTGTATGTGTTCCGATAGTAAGCGCTCTCTTTCCAGGTTTAGAGATGGATGCAATGGCGATGAACGCTGGCGTCGTTGATGTGAAAGTCGAACCCGCAAGAATGGTGAAAGTCAAGCATTCAGACTTGGTGAAGATTGAAATTATGGAGGAGAAGTCATCTCACGATGACAAGACTTGGCCTAATGTCCATGGCAGGGGAGCTCAACAGTGCCACGGACTGCGAAAAGCCCTTTGGTTTTGGTTGCAGATACTGTAGCTATCGCTCGTTGTGGTCGAGAGATGTGAGCGTCCATGAAAGAACGCATGCCGGGAGAGAAACGTTTCGCATGTGACCAGTGTGATTATCGCTGCACGAAAGCAAGCTATTTGAAATTGCATCTGAGAACTCACACTCGGGGAGAAGCCGTCCTGTGACGTGTGTGGGAAGCGATTTAGAGATGGTGGACACATGAAGAGTCATCAACGCATCCACACTGGAGAGAAGCCGTACGTATGTGACGTGTGTGGGACGCCATTTGCAGATGTAGGAAACTTGAAAAAGACAGCCAACTCATCCACACTGCAGAGAAGCCATATGTATGTGATACGTGTGGAAAACGATTTGCGGTTGGAAGATACTTTGAATAAGCACCAACGCATCCACACTACTGGGGAGAAGCCATTCGCTTGTGACCAGTGTGGCTATCGCAGTGCTCTGTTGGATCAGGTCAAAGATATCAGAGCTGCCACACAGGGGAAAAACCGAACTATGCTTGCGACCAGTGTGACTATCGCTGCGAAAGGGCGTACACTTTGAAAGTACATCGCAGAGCCTCACACAGGAGAGAAGCCGTACGCCTGTGACCAGTGTGATTATCGCTGCACGCAGTCAACAAGTTTGAAAAGACATCGTAAAATTCACACTGGAGAAAAGCCGTACTCCTGTGACTTGGTGGGAAGCGATTTGTACAAAGTGGAATATGAAGAGCCACCCACGCATTCATTCACTGGAGAGAAGCCGTATGATGTGACACATGTGGGAACCAATTTGCCACAAAGAGGAGATATGAAGACTCATCGACTCCACCTATTTACACTGGAGAAAAGCCGTTCCAATGTGACCAATGTCACCCGAAGTCCTATTTGACAAGACACAAGAAAATTCACTACCGTGGAAAGTCAACTTGAACAACACACGCGCTTTACTTTCTGAAATGTCTTACTGAGATGCACGATTACGTATGCAGAAGACGTGGGCACGGTTTTAAGGGTGGGGGTTTGTAGGTGGGGTATCCAGGAGGTCAAAATTGGGGATCACTGCGTAGCCCTTTTTTGCCTCTGGCTAAATACCAACCCTCAGACTTTTTACACACTCCATAGACAGTGTTCTCTGTTCCAGCTCTGTGTGTGTAGTGTGTGCCCCAGTTCCTTGTGATTTTTTCTTTTTATCTCAGCCCTCTGAATGTAAAGAGTGCCTGAGTGAGGGGTGACGTGCGACTACTGCAAAGGCACCCTCAGCCCCAATCATTTCAAATATTACAACACGAACAATAAAGACTGCTGCGCCGTGTGCAAACAAAAATTTGTTCATTTTTTTTCTGGGAGTACGCAAGACTCTGTGGGGTTATGCAGCACATCATTTACAGGTATGAGGTTTTTTCCTGGGGTATGTAACAGAATCTGGGGTACGTGACCAAAACAATTTTTCTCAGTGGGGTACGCAACACCCCCCCCCCCCCCCAATTTTGACCTCCTGTATACCCCCACCTGACAGACCCCCACCCTCAAAATTGTGCCCACGTCAGGGTACAGGTGGGGGTATGTAATGAGTGTGCTAAACATACCCCCGGCCTCACCCCCAGGCCCACGTCTGATTCAGTAACAGATAATAAAACGTTTGGTGCTTCCATCCCTTGTCTTTTGTTTGCAATGATTTGAATGATTCGGTCGAACCATTGTGAGCATTATATTGACAGCTCACAGTCTTTTCTTTTGATTTTAAAAATACTATTGCCGGTTGCAAACTTGTGTGTGTTCGTTCCTATAGTAGGCTGTTCTTTGCAGGTTTGGAGATGGCTGCAATGGCGATCAACGCTGGCGTCGTTGATGTGAAAGTGGAACCTTGAGAAATGGTGAAAGGGGAACATTCAGACTTGGTGAAGGTTGAAGTTATGGAGGAGAATTCATCTCAGGATGGGAAGACTGGCCTATTATCTATGGCAGCGGAGCATAAGCGTGTCACACGCGGCAAGAAGACCTTTGGTTGCAGTACTGCGAGTATCGCTCAAAATGGCAGGGTGATGTGAAAGTTCACGAGAGAAGACACACTGGAAAGAAAGCCTTTTGCATGTGACCAGTGTGATTATAGCTGCACTCGCTCATGCGCTCTGAAAATGCATCGTAGGATTCACACTGGGGAGAAACCGTACGCTTGTGACAAGTGTGAATATCGCTGTGGGCACTTGCATCAGATAAAGAGACATCGTAGGATTCACACTAGGGAGAAGCCGTATGCCTGTGACATGTGTGGGAGACGATTTGCAGATGGAAGTGAGTTGAAAAGACACCGACGCATCCACACTGGAGAGTCAACTGTACTGGCTGGATTGAAGAGATTGGGGGGGGACGATGGGAAAGAAGGAACAACAGCCGAAGAATCTATGGTAGCAGTGGAAGAATGTCAAGTTCAAGCCCTTTTACCTGGTGTGAAACTTGAAACCAGAGGTGAAAATGGTTCAGAGGCAACCTGGACCTGGAATAAGATGGATGATGCAGCATGTTGAAGGCAGCGGAGCAGAAGAGTGACACAGACGGCAAAAAGCTCTTTGGTTGCAGATACTGCGGGTATCGCTCAAAATGGCAGGGTGATGCGAAAGTTCACGAGAGTAGACACACTGGAGAGAAGCCTTTTGCATGTGACCAGTGTGATTATCGCTGCACTCGCTCGTGCGCTCTGAAAATGCATCGTAGGATTCACACTGGGGAGAAACCGTACGCTTGTGACAAGTGTGATTATCGCTGTGGACACTTGCACCAGATAAAGAGACATTATAGAACTCATACTGGGGAGAAGCCGTATGCCTGTGACAAGTGTGGACAACGATTTACAGATGGAAGTGAGCTGAAGAGGCACCGACGCATTCACACTGGAGATAAGCTACGCGCGCAGAAGAACAGTGAACTGCGCACAGAAGAACAGTCGACTGCATGCAGAAGAACAGTCAACTATGTGCAGAAGAACAGTCAACTGCGCACAGAAGAACAGGCAACTGTGCTGGGTGTTGGATTGAAGCGATTGAGAAAGTTGGAGAAAGGGGAGAAACGCCCGAATCAACGGGCGCAGTGGAAGAAGGTCAAGTTCAAGCCCTTTCACCTGGTGTGAAACATGAAGCCAGAGGTGGAATTGGTTCAGAGCCAACCTGGAATAAGATGGATGATGGAGCTGCGGAGCAGATGAGTGAAACAGGCGGCAAGAAGCTCTTTTTTGGTTGCAGATACTGCGGATATCGCTCAAAACGGCGCGGCGATGTGAAAATCCATAAAAGAGTGCACACCGGAGAGAAATCCTACGCTTGCGACACGTGTGGAAGACAGTTTGCCGCTGGAAGTGATTTTGAGAAAACACCGACGCATCCACACTGGGAGAAGCTGTTCGCTTGTGACACATGTGGCTATCACAGTGCTCAGTTGAATCAGCTGAAAGATCATCAGAGATCCACACAGGGAAAAGCCGTATGCATGTGAACAGTGTGACTATCGCTGTTCAAAGTCAAGCACTCTGAAAAGACATCGCAGAACTCACACTGGAGAAAAGCCGTATGCCTGTGACATCTGTAAGAGTCGATTTGCAGATGTAGGACATTTGAAAAGCCATCGACGCATTCACACTGGAGAGAAGCCGTTCCAATGTGAAGTGTGAGATGCGCTTTCCGAAGTTCTCATTTGACTAGGCACAAGAAAGTCTCCTGCCACGGAAAATAAACTTGTTATGCAATCACATTGCGTTCTGTGTACTCATGTGCATGATTATGATACGTATGATGTATGCGGTAAATTATTGATAAATTTAACCCGTCCTCTATTTCGAAGGTCGCCGCCTGCGACCTGGTGCGACCAAAATGCGATCACATGCGGTCTCATGCGATCGCATTTTTTTCAAACAATTTTTTCAAAAATGCTACCTGTATCTCCGATGGTGTTTTGGACACAAACATTGTCATTGTGTCGTCGAGGTCGCATTTTGGTCGCGGCGAGAGCCGGATCAAGCGATTTAAAGAAGAATAAAGAATTTGATCCTGCCATCCCTTGTCTTTTGTGTGCAATGATTTGAACGATCTGGTCGAGCCATTGTGGGCGTAGTACAGCTCACAATCTTTTGTCCACTTGCTGATTACTTGTATCTGTTCCGTTACTATTTTCTCCAGTTTTGCAGATGGATACGATGGCGATAAAGCATGGAGTTGTTGATGTGAAAGTGGAACCTGCTGCAGAAATGGTGAAAGTGGAACATTTAGACTTCAGTGAAGATTGAAATAATGGAGGAGAATTTGTCTAGCGATGACAAAACTGGCCTAATGTCCATGGCAGCTGAGCTCAAGTGTGTCACGGACTGCGAAAAGCCGTACTGTGACTTTCACTCAAAGCGCTCGACTGGTGTGAACATTCATGAGAGAACGCACATTGGAGAGAAGCGTTTTGCATGTGACATGTGTGGGAAGCGATTTACAAAAGAAAGGAGACTTGATGAGGCGCCGACACATGCCACGCTGCGAAGAAGCCTTTTTCATGTGACCAGTGTGATTATCGCTGCAGTCGTTCATCCTCTCTGAAATTGCATCGTAGGATTCACACTGGGGAGAAACCCTACGCTTGTGGAAAGTGTGAGTTTCGCTGTGCGCACTTGCACCAGATAAAGAGACATCTTAGAAATCACGCTGGAGAGAAGCCTGTATGCCTGTGACAAGTGTGGGAAACGATTTACTGATGGAAGTGACTTTGAAGAGGCATCGAGGCATTCACACTCGGTCACATGCAAAAGGCTTCTCTCCAGTGTGTCTCTTCTCGTGAACTTTCGCATCACCCTGCCATTTTGAGCGATACCCGCAGTATCTGCAACCAAAGAGCTTTTTGCCGTCTGTGTCACTCTTCTGCTCCGCTGCCTTCAACACTGCTGCATCATCCATCTTATTCCAGGTCCAGGTTGCCTCTGAACCATTTTCACCTCTGGTTTCAAGTTTCACACCAGGTAAAAGGGCTTGAACTTGACATTCTTCCACTGCTACCATAGATTCTTCGGCTGTTGTTCCTTCTTTCCCATCGTCCCCCAATCTGCTTCAATCCAGCCAGTACAGTTGACTCTCCAGTGTGGATGCGTCGGTGTCTTTTCAACTCACTTCCATCTGCAAATAGTCTCCCACACATGTCACAGGCATACGGCTTCTCCCTAGTGTGAATCCTACGATGTCTCTTTATCTGATGCAAGTGCCCACAGCGATATTCACACTTGTCACAAGCGTACGGTTTCTCCCCAGTGTGAATCCTACGATGCATTTTCAGAGCGCATGAGCGAGTGCAGCTATAATCACACTGGTCACATGCAAAAGGCTTCTCTCCAGTGTGTCTTCTCTCGTGAACTTTCACATCACCCTGCCATTTTGAGCGATACTCGCAGTATCTGCAGACCAAAGGTCTTCTTTGCCACATGTGACACGCTTATGCTCCGCTGCCATAGATAATAGGCCAGTCTCCCCATCCTGAGATGAATTCTCCTCCATAACTTCAACCTTCACCAAGATAGGATCTGGAAGTCATTGCTCTACATAGCTTGCCCGGATTGCTTCGGCTGTTGTGTGTGATACGGCTGGGAAGTCTCTAGCTTCTTGCTTGCTGTTTGACTTTCGCCCCTTTCTTTTCTCTTTATGCCTGACGCTTGGCTTCCGTTTCTGTTTCTTAGCCGCCTGCCGTGTGCCACCGTCCGTGACCACCCAAAGGGGTAAAAACGGCACGGGTGTTTAGGCTGCCTGCAAACGCCTGCAATTTCTATTCGCTTGGCTTGGTAAACGACAGAAGCAAAGTGGTGAGATTGGTGCTTCACGTATTTTTTGTGACAATTCTTTGCATATGCTATGGAAGAATAATTAGCGTTTGAAGACGGCCTAGTAGTGCTGCGAAAGCCGTGTCTGTTATGTACTGTACATGTATGTTCGCGTCATGATGATTGAGGATCTACAGCGCCACGGCTTTTCGCTCTTTGCACGCTTTTGTGCGTTGCCGTTTCTGCTTGGTGTGTGTAAGCATGAGGATAGTACTGTACATAAGTAACTAAGAGTAAGTCGTCGATTGCTCTACAGAGGATTGGGCTTTTGCTTGTTTTCCGCTTTTGCTACTGTTTGATCTTTTCTCTCTCCTTCTTCGATAGTAGCGGTATAAGGCTAAAAATTTTACTGCGCGTGATTAGATCAGCTAATCGGGTTTTGTATGTAGTGTGTGTGGCAGAGGTGAGGCACCGTGTTCGTTTCTTATTCATGGCAAGCCTGTAGGCGCGGCAATTTTACTATACTGTGCTATCTGATTACGCAAATTAAGCTGATTATTTCTGCGAATTACCGTTTTTTCGACCCCTGTTTTGACCTGTTTTCGACAGGTAGATATGTAGATAAAGACAAGCTATCGATTTCGTAAAGGAAATAGCGACAATAAATATTATTTGAATTATATCTCATCGCAATTTTTCAGGAAAATTTTTCAAAGAATGACTGACTGTCGCCAGTTTACCGGTTGTAGTTGGCTCAACATTAAAATTGGCTAGTAAAAATTAAAACTGATTGCTAGTTGGTGAGGTTTGTCTGGTCGATCGGCAGCTATGCAGTGCTCAGCTTCGTGTTGTCTTCACGTAGGAGTGTCCACTACTGCCTCCCGGCAACCGCCTCAGGTAATCAATATGGCATAGTCTGTATGTGAGTGTGGCAATATTATTGATAGTTTGATGTATTGCTCTTAGTGCAGCAAGACGGACCGATTTTCTGCCAACTTATGTATTATCAACTGTCACAGTAATAATACGGCCTTTGCACGAACAGATGTCGAACAACTTCTTTGACGTAAAACATTCAGTCGTTTTTGCACAAACATGCGTACAGTAAGCTGCTGCCATAAAGAACCCCTGATCTCGAAGGAAAGTTTAGCGTTTTTATCAAAATTTTGGCCAGTAGTTTTCCAGTTTTGGTATCCTACTTTCTTTTGACGGTAAATTTATCGGCTATGATGTAATTATGTTATATATGAGGGCCGCGTTCAGATTAGCGATATATGTACATACAGCGTTCGCTCCGCGCGTGTCTACGCACCGCCTACGTACGCCGAACGCGCTATCTAATCTCAAACTCGGCCTGAGTTGGCCGTATACGTACATACTGTAGGTAAATTCAGCTGAATTGTATTTTGTGAGAGCATGGAGATGGTGGATTGAACGTTTTTAGTGACTCGATGCGCGAATCGACTTTGGCGTTGACGCATAGCCTTTGGCTAAAATCGCTGTGTAAACTTGCGAAAAGAAACGGTATGACAACGGTAGTCGAAAATGAAGAACGCCACGCACACACGCGTTTACGATTTTCCCAAGCCTGGCACAATTATGTCGCCTTGGATCTGACTTTGGCTCGTTCTCGTGTAATAAACGCAGTGTAACGAAGCAGACGTTGTTCATACATACGTTATCATCGACTTTTATGTTTGCTGACACAACAAGTGTGTTTTCTCTGGGTTGGGTGTCTGTGTCTGATCGACCGACTAAAAAGTTTGTTTGACATCGTTGGAGAACACCTTCTTTTGTCATTTATTTATGGGATGACAACTTGATTTAAGGCCATTCATTATGCAAGAAGCGTGGAATGGTTTCGCAACTGCAAATAAATCAGTCGAAGTAAAGACAGTTGCAAATTATTGGCGATAAGCTGGACGATTGATTGATCGATTGACGGCTACTTTAAAAATTATTCTGCGGTGATTATAACTGTATTTGTTGCATTTTGCAGGACACGTTGATCGTATGGGCAGAAGCAGAGAACTGTGATCTGGCGCTGAGTTTTCAGGAAAGAGTTGGGTGCGACGACATTTGGGAGAAAATATGTCAGGTATGTACTCCATGTAGTTGGACAGCTTTCAACCTGAGTAAGCCAAAGCAAGCATACCTCGATTTTGATTGACTTGACTTGACTATGAAGCCCGCATGTTTGTTGTTTACTATGAATCCTCGTATTAGTATGCGATGAAGCATAGGGACTGAGGGAGGCAGGTGTGTGAGAAAATTTTGCGCATGTGAGCACTTACTTGCTCAATGCTCAAACCGCAAAACTAAGCTCGAAGTTCAAACTCACCACGTTTTGCGCGTGCGAGCACTTGCTCAATGCTCAAAACGCAGAACTAAACTCGAAGGGTTCAAACTCACCACGTGTGTAGCGCTGTCTGTCTGTCTGTCTGTGTGTCAGGTGCAAGGGAAGGACCCTTCGGTGGACATCACGCAGGACGTGAGTTTCGAGGGCGACGGAGACGAGAACGGCGAGGCGGACACGTCGGGTCCGGGCGCCGCTGGCACTGCGACCCCCGGCGCCGGCGGCGTCTCCAGCGCCCAATCGCCCCTGCCCCCGGCGGAAATAGGGAAACTGGAGGAGATCCTCGACGTGACGACCACGGCCGTACACAGCCCGGTGAAGCGAGAGTCGGTGGCCTTGGCCATCGAAAACGAAAGGTGAGCAGGAAGAAAGGGAATGGAAGTACATTTTGAGCGTATGATCAGCGCTAATGTCCCGCTACACACGAGCTCGGAGCGAATTCGGACCGAGTTCAGGAGTGAGTTCGGGTTGGGCCAAAACGAACGGCTGTTCACACGCACTTTTGGTAGCGCTGAGATTTTACATGTTAAAGCATAGTCAGCGCTCCGAATTCGGAGTTCGCGTGTGTAGCGCACCAATGTTTGAGGAAAAGAAGGCTAACTGACGATTGATGGGTCGAGTCTTTTATCTGTGAAAGAGATTCATTCAGTTTGCCTTTGTCTTTTTGCAAACCCACATTTTCTCGTCTAAAAAAAAATAAAAAATTTCAGGCTCTCTCCTTATTTGCTTTGTCAGAATCGGCTTTACGTAAGTACGCGGATCGTTTCCCATTCTCTCTCCAATATGTTTCAGATATATCCCTAAGTTGCTGGACGTGTTCCGCATGTGCGAAGATCTGAAAAGCGACGACGCACTGCTCACCCTGCATCGCGTGTTCAAGAATATTTTTCATCTGAACAAGAACGCCCTCTTCGAAATCCTGTTCGCGGAAGAGAACATAAAGGATGTGGTCGGCGTGCTGGAGTACGACCCGAATATGCGACCGCCCCCGGACCCTTCACCCACCCTGTCAGCTCTGCATCTGAACAACGGAGAGCAAGCCAAGGAGGAATTGGGTGCCGAGTCTGCTGCGAGTACATCTGGAGAGGAGACGACGGCTGGCGTGAAGAGCGAGCAGGGTGACAGGCACAAGCACCGCACGTATCTGTGGCAGAAGGCTGCCTTCAGAGAAGTGATTCCCATCAGCGCTCCTGAACTGAAGGCGAAAATTCATCAGACCTACAGGGTGCAGTACATACAGGACGTGATGCTCCCGGCGCCCAGTATTTTCGAAGAGAATATGCTTTCCAGCCTCAGCAGTTTCATATTCTTCAACAAGGTGGAAATTGTGAGCTTGATTCAGGTGAGCTGCAGTGCAGAGCGCAATCGAGAAGGAAAATTTGGCCAGGTGTGCGAGGGAATAAATCGAACCCTGGACCTCTCGCGTTCCAGACGAGCGCCCTAACGATTGAACTACACACCTGGATGACCTTAGTCACACAATTTCACCTTTTGATCATGAAAATACGGGATAGAGCGGCATAATCTTCTACGGGTTTTATCCGTGCTAGTGCCGCAGCCATTTCTCAAGCGAACCTGTGAATTTTCTGGTATTGAGATGAAAATTACAACTGGGTCGGGTGCCAGTATTTATTACTACTCCATGTACCGTATGTTCAACGTACGTGCATGCAACTTCACTCAGCTATTTGGTCAGTCAGTGGTCACGAGCCCGATTGCAGCAAAACTGAGGTGCTCTAAATAGTGTTCTCCACGTCAGGTTTCACTTTCACCCCACGCCCACAGTACAGTTTTAGTACCTTGTTGATGCGTGTAATGCAAAGGAATATTGCTTGCTTGTGTTTTGTGTGTTTGCAGGACGACGAGGCGTTTCTGGTGGATCTCTTCTCTCAGCTGCGCTCCGACGCCACAACGCCGGAGAAACGACGCGATCTCACGATGCTGCTGAAGGAATTCTGCGGATTCTCACAAACCCTACAGCCTCAAGCCAGGGATAACTTCTTCAAAGTAAGCAAAACCCATGCGACCAAGAATGCATGAGTAGTAGTTTCGCCGTGCAGTATGCATTCTTGGTCCGTCTTATGTCGTGAAGAATTCTTAGGAATTCGGTTGCTTCTATGTATTGTACACGTGCGCGACGCGTTATACCGATAGCATGCATGCTGGTGGTGCGGTGCTGTGGTATCTATTTTTTTAGTTATGTTGTGTTGGTGATGTTGAACGTGGTTGGGTGCTATCGGCATCTTATGTTGAATAGCCACGATTTACACATTGGTTCTTGTATGTACGTACACGCACGTAAACCACAAGTTGCTTGCCTTCTATAGTTCGAGTAGCCGTGTTGCTTGCTTTCTTATCCCTATTGTTTGGGGTCTCGGTTGGAGGTTTGGGTATTGGGTGTGGATTTTAGCAGCAGCAGGATTTGTCGGAAAGGGCTACCGGTAGCGAACTCTCGCCCTCCGCTCGACGTGCCATGCAGCAGAAAGTTGGCGGAAACGCAGAAAGCTTACTAGATGACGATGATATCTCTGACCGGAAGCTAAAACACCCTATCTCGCCCAAGGCGAAAAAGTCGAGCATACGAGGGAAGGAGAAGGAAAAGGAAAAGCGAAGCAAAGACGATCATATGGACGCAGCGAGGACAGTTATGCAGGTCAAGGAAGAAGAAGTGTGAATAGAGGATTTTGCTTGTGTCGAGCTTGGTTATGGGTTCTTGGTGGTGCGGAAGCATGGTTTTGATGCCCTGGGCTATGTGGTAGGGTGCGGTGTAAGAAGTGAAATATGGACCCCAGTGCATTTCACCTTTTATTTTATTCCCCATTGGCTCCTTCTTTTTATTGACAATACTCTTCATTACTACGCGTTAGGCGCGTATAGCCGCATGTTTGCCGTGAGTGTGTGACATATTGGGCAAAAGGAGAATAACTAAGATACGTGGAAGCACTGGGATTAGGGAGCGTGTACAAATTACGTCAGGTGGTAGGGGAGGGGGACCCCCTCCCCCTGGCCCAGCCTCTGACGTCAGTCTGATGGTGGGGGGGGGGGGGGGGGGGGTCGGCGCTCAGCTCAATATTCTGACGCTGACGGGCATTACGTACATACGTACATATACATATATTACTGTACATACATACTACATTACTTAGTACATAGGCCTACACAACATGCTGCATATTATACCATACATGCATGCATGCATGTATTATGCTTATGCATGCATTCATACATACGTATACGCAAGTACTATTACTACTGGTGTCACCACCTCTGACGCTGACGGTGGGGGGGGGGGGGGGTACGGCCTTTGGGCCAATTCTGACGCTATTCTGACGGTCGGGGGGGGGGGGCGGGGGGTACCCATCAATTTCGGCTGAAAACCACCTGACGTAATTTGTACACGCTCCCGAATCGATCCCGCGCTGTTCTGCTTGATCTGATGAGGCAAGCAGTTGGTTCATCCGATTGCGCTTCTCGGTTCTTCTCTTTCTGCTCTCACTGCATGGTGGATATGACAATGCCCCTGCAATGGCGAGAGTTCCCTGTTGTTTGCAGACCTTGTCCAGCTACGGCATCTTGTCTGGGGTGGAGCGCAGTTTATCGATCGGTGGCGAAGACACGAAGGTGGCTGCGTCCGAGATTCTGGCCATGGTTGTCGACTACAGTCCGTCCTTGGTGCGCGAGTACATGCTGAGTCAGCAGAACGCTGCGCAAGATACGCCAGATGTAAGGAGAGAGAGCGAGGAAGTCAGCTATTTAGCTATTTAGTATTTAGCTCATAAATTTTTCCATCTGTTGATCGTCGTACCACAAACGCATCTGGCTACGATTCCGAATCAGAGCACAATATCTCGCACGTACAGTTTTATCATGAATACCAACGGCCAGCCATCATTCAGACAAACTATTAGCTATGTTGTAGGGCAACGCGGGACAATTTGAGTCAGCCATGCTTTGGTCTTACACCACAGTACGGCGTGCTGCGGCACCCTGTCGCCCGACGAGCTAAAGCTGTCGTTCGTTATTCGCGCGTAAAGTGCGCAGCGTAAAATGTCACCTTTTCTTATTTATGCGCACGAAAATTTTACCACAAAACAGTATGTTTGGAAATAACTACAGCTTTCGCTCGTCGCAGCACGTCGTACAAACCAACGTGTAAGATCAATATAATTGTGCCTGCCCTGTGGTGTGCGTGCTACAATGAGGAGTGATTTTAAGGAGAGTAGATAGATACATTGCGAGCTACTATTGTTGTAGGAGAGGCTGCTCATGAATATTCTCATTCGCCAGTTGTTTTCTGACGACGATCCAGATTCGAGTAGCGCCATGCAACTGCTGAACATTCTCCGCATACTGGTCGACCCAGAGAATATGATGGCTACAGCCACTGCGGTAGGTAATTGTCGCATTGTGTGTGTGTAATTTTTTCTCGTTGGTCATTATCTGCTTTTGGCACAGTTGATACTTGATAGAACTGTTGTACGGTGATGTGTGTGCTTTTAGAAATCGGAGAAGACCGAATTTCTTTCGCTGTTTTATAAGCGGAGCATGCAACACCTGTGTAAGCCTCTCTTTGACTGCACGGACAAAGGCGTGGATTTTGCGACGAAAGGTACTGATATATCTCAGCAAGAATGAATAAGTTTTGTACGGTCTGGTCTAGCTTGAGTTAATGTACGTATTCTTGGTACGGTACGGTAAACAATTTGTGGATGTACTGTAGAGATGGGCCGAGACTCTCGGTCTCGGTCTCGGAAATCTCGGTCATTTTTTGCGATCTCGGTCTCGACTTTAGAATTTTCAAATTCTCGGTCTCGGTCTCGCAACTTTTAGGGCCTATTTTAGGCGAGACCGAGACTAGGTTGAAATCGTGACTTCACAAGCAATTTCATGCATTTTCGTTGAGATTTTAGCTGCCTATCATACAAAAATTTCCCCTGCGGGGCGATTTTAGCCATGTAATGTAGAAAATTAGAAGTAAAGAACCTATTCGCCACTGTTTTTGCCGTTATTATTTTTTTTAGGAAACGACCATCAGAAAAAAATAAAATGAAATGCCATAAGATTTTATACCAATACTTAGTCTCGGTCTCGGGCTCGGAAATAATTCTAAGTCTCGGTCTCGGTCTCGTTTTCAGCAACAATCCAGTCTCGGCCCATCTCCAATGTACTGTACTGTGTGTGTTTCAGATGATTATCAGACGGCGCACAAGCTAAGTTTGATTTTGGAAGTCTTGTCGTTCTGTATGGAACATCACACCTACCACATTCGCAACTTTACCATGAACAAGGACGTACTGAGACGGGTGCTGCTGTTGCTGCGCTCAAAGCACGCGTTTCTGGCTCTCGGTACGTTGTAGATTGTCTGTATTTTCACGGTGATGTACCATACAACGTCCACATGCTGTGCTTTATGATCAATAATCGATAATAAGAATAAGAGTATGGTTACTTTTGTCTTTCAAGGCGCTTTGCGTCTCTTTCGTCGCGTGGTGCAGCTCAAGGATGAGTTTTACAATCGGCATATAATCAGGCAGCGTCTCTTTGACTCCGTGGTGGAATGCTGGAAGGCAAACGGGCATCGCTACAACCTCAAGAACTCGGCCATCTTGGAACTCTTCGAGTACATGCGTTCGGTAAGAATGATTGCTAATTGTTATAGGTTACAGTATAGATGGAATTACTGCAATATGGCGTCTGTTCGTGTTTGCTAGGAACTCTTCCTAATTTCTATTTGTAGGAAGATATCAAGACTCTAATCTGTCACTTTATCGAGAATTACTACGAGGACTTCAAGGATGTGCAGTACGTGCGCACATTCGCCCAACTCAAGCTGCGCTATGATCAACAGCAGGATCGGCTACATAACGCCAGAGGTACTACGCAGTACCCCATACGATACCTATATCCTGCATACACTCCTTCTCTAGCTTCCAAGAACGGAATGCATTCATGTTTGTGCGAAGTGCGATACCAAGAATTAATAAGAGCATGACTCCTTGTTTGCAGTGAACGGAAGTCCGATGGTGCGCGGTGACGGCGGACCGCCCACTCCTCCGCTGTTGGCTGCTCATCGCAAAGCGGTATCCGCTGCGCAAGAAGAGGAGGAATGGTTCAACGAAGAAGATGTAAGCTCAGCTCAGCTAACCAACGTACACATACACGGGGAAATACTACCTTCGCATACGTATTCGTCACATGGCGTGCACGCCGCTCCATAGGGCGTCGAGACCACATGAGGCTTTGCTCCGTTGCTCAAATTTATGTTATTCAGCACGCATCAGTATGGATGTAAAATACATTTGGCGACAATCACATGCTGCGGCTAGCATAGCCCGTGCTATTATACGAGCGTCCCCAACTTTTACACGTCATGTCTCTGCTAGTACATACGCCCGTATGTAAGTTGCTCCAGTGCTTGGGCATAAATTTGCATGGCTGCTTGTTTCAGGAAGAATGGGAAGAAGAACTGCCGATCAACCCGGGGACGCCGCCTCTCAGCGTTCAGACGGATAGACTGAAAGGCGCCGGAGACGAAGAAGCTCCGTCGACGCCTCCCGCTTTACAACGAGCAAATTCCATACGATCCGTGGATGAATTCCCGGGCATGCTGAAGCCAAGGAGAGGTATACTAACAACGGTGATAAAAGCGAGAGATGGATGGGGTGTGTATGAGACACAGAACAGGGTGATTCGAATTGGATGACTGAAGTTTGAAGTTACTGTTTTGAATCGCCCTGTATGTATCCTTGGGGTAGACCGCATGTTTACAGGAGGGTAAAGCATGTAGCGTATGTGTACGTACACTACGTGCTTACGTACGGTACACTACGTGTACATACGTTACGTATGTTTCAAGCAGGCACATGATGTTTCAAACAACCAATAGATCCTTCAGACCTCAATTTTCTGAAGATAAGCTCTCTTTGTCTGATGCCTGCACATGGACCGCTTTTAACGATGTATCCGCTTAATCGCGTTCACCATTCGTCCGTACGTCCGACGTATCTAGGAGTACATGTTCGTGCCATGTGGCATGTACTCCTAGCTACGTCGGACGTACGGATATACGAACGTGTATGGTGAACGCGGCATTAGATTTACCGAGAGTAGTGAAGTAGTGTTTAACCGATACTGAATATGCCTGCCAACTCCATTCATTGGTGATCACGCGTGAGCACGAAAAAAAGAAGCTCCAGTACTGAAGGTGATCACGCGTGAGCACCTATGAGCACCTGAGCTCATAAAAGTCGACCGAAGTGCTCACGCGTGATCACCTTCAGTACTGGAGCTTCTTTTTTTCGTGCTCACGCGTGATCACCAATGAATGGAGTTGGCAGGCATATTCAGTATCGGTTAATTCTGTGTGTTTACAGCGGCCCCACCCGACTCGGATGCGAATAATGTGTTCTCTCCGGGCAACACTCGTCCTCAGTTTTTCGCCCGGACTCCTGGTGGGGCCTCCGGCGTCGCGGGGAGTCGCCCCTCGATCTCGATTAGCATCAAGTCGCCTCTGGTGGGCCTGAGTCAGATGTCGCCGCCCGGAAGCAGCGATCTCTCACCCACCAGCACTCAACTCCTCTTCGGAGCGGCTACAGCAGGAGCTAAGGTAAGTATGCGTACTGTACTGTATGATTGGTGTGTGGATAGAAAAATATGTACGTTTGAACGATGCATAGGCTGGGGCTGAGCTAGCAACTGCGAGGGGCAAAGATATGATGGTCAATTCGTTGGTTTATTGAGCGCGTTAGACGGGGGGAGGGCAGAGAGAGTGATCAAAGAAAATAGGTGGCTCTCGGTCGTATATCATTTTAGCTCGGCCAGTGCATTTGTTAAAAACTCTACAGTTCACACAGCTCGAACTCACTGAGCGCATATGTGTACGTGTACATGTAGAATGGAATACACGTACTACCTGAGGAGTGCTTTCCCTTTGCATGAAACATCATGTTTACGAGTTTGTTCCAGGAAGAGCGAAAACGCGCGCGCGAAGATGAGGAGGAGGAGGAAGAGGAAGAAGAAGAGGAGGAGGAGGAGGAAGAAGAGGAGGAGGAGGAGGGCGAGGAAGGGGCTCCGGCATCCGCCGTCCAAATCTCCACCATGCCTCTCGTCACCAGCCTTCCGGCCACCGCGGCCAATCAGCAAGCGGTGACGTCATCATCGTCCCCGACCCCCGCGACCAATGAGCAGGAGGCGACGACGACAGTGGCCAATCAGCAGCAAGCGACTTCTACAACGAAGGCGACACCAGCGTCCATCGTCGTCGCATCGACTCGGGTAGGAAATCATGGAGGCGAAAGGAAGGAGGGGGATAGGAGGGTCAAGACTTGATAAAGGGTCGTTCACATTGGTAGGCGATACGCTCGGCGTACGCTTGGGGTCTTTGCATGGTATGCCCATCCATGAAAAGTCTGGCGTACACCCAGCTCACGTCTCCGATGCGTGATGAATGAGGCTGCAGCTGCAGACTGAGCTTTGTTACGTGGTATGGTTACGTATGGCTTGCTTTTCTATTGTGAATTTCGTCGAGTAATAGAGGACTGGGCTAGGCATTTCCCGTTGTTCTTTGTAGGGCAGTTTGGTGGATTACGATTACGGCGACTCAGATAGCGAAGAGGACGATGAGACGGAGAGTGGCGCCTGCACTCCGCCCGTGGACTCCGTCGTCCCCCCGTTCCTGGTCCCCAGCCCCGTCACCTCGGAAACTGCCTCCCCGACCAGCTCTACTTCGCCAACCACAAGCACTGCACCTAGCACCTCTGCTCGACAACCGGAAGAACCGATGAGGACCAAGCAAGAAGAAGGCTCTCCCGACTCATCCACGGAAACTGAGAAAGAACAACTCCAGGAGCCGCCTAAGGACGGATTGGGGCCGAGCAAGGAGGAGGAAGAGAGCGGAGTCTCGAGCAGCAGCGAAGCAGTTGCGAGTACTAAAGGAGGAGAGGAGAGGAGAAACGACCACCCGCCAGATCCTGAAATAAGAAGAGAGGCGACTACGGCTGCTGAAAGAAAGGAGGAAGAGAGAGACGCGACTCAGCCACCGCAGAAAAGAATGAGGATTGAACAGGTGGGAGAAGAGACAAAGTAACTGACGGGTGTCCCGGGAAAGTGTGCCTGTTTTTATGGCCGTGCATACTAGAGGGACACCCTGTAGCAAAAATTTCGGGCAAAGAAGGGGTATGAAATCCAGTATTGGATATTGTATGAGATCTTTGAGATGGGTAAGGAGAGGATTGTTTTCGTTGTGTGGAGTTGGATGAAGATAGATTCTGTTGGTTGCTCGATGTACATTTTTGTTCATGTACCTGAGGAGATTGCGAGAGATGAATGCGTTATGATGCAATGGAATGGATGTTTATGGAGTTTGGCTTGTATAAGAAAAGCAAAGTAACACTTAGTTATAAATACGTACTACGCCCGTGCTGTTACTCCTGTGTGTTGCATTTTGTAGGCACGTAATATGAATGATACATTGTTGCTGTACATACATAGATGTGTGATGTACGTACATACGAGTAGGTACGTACACGTACAATACAGTGCATACATTTACTTGGTAGATTTATAAGTGAAAGCTGCGTGATCAATTACTCGTATGTTACGGAGACAAACAAATGATTCTCAACGTTGTTCCTTATATATGAAAGTGCTGCTGGAGTGTTTATGGCAATAAATAAAACATTGAAATGTGCACAAGTTGAGTGGAAAGTTGAATGTTTGGTAGCTAGCTACCTTATCAATACATGCACGTACATTATTGTGCTGTCATCGTTTGAGTGGTGGTGAATGTGTTATACAGTAGCATTGTACTGTACGCGTCACGCGGGTATACAGTGTAGGCCTACATACATCACTTCAGTGGACAATATGACATCTTCCAAGCCAACAATCAAGTTTTGTGTTCTCACAGGTAATGCAAGCTGTCGTATGAAGTCATGATGTGTATTTCCGTATGTAACGTTTCCTGTTGTAGTGGCCATGGTGTTTTTTCAAATGTGCTATTCATTCATTGTCTGCCCACTGAGAAAATGCGGTAGTTTCTGAAGTGATGGAAGACTTGCTTGAAATAGCACAAAATTGCATGGAAATATCCATGCATTTTACGCAAGAATGTCTTCCGCTATTTCAGAAGTTGCCTCCTTCTCTCTATGACAGGTCGACTATTTTTCCTGTTTTAGTGAGCGATCGCAGTTATGCTGGTACAAGGGAAGATTTGTCTGGCCCAGAGCTGCAGAATCTGGTGCAGAAATCGAACAAGTAAATTCTATGTTGTTAGCTCAACTGCTCGTACAGTACTACAATGTGCCATGGACTATAGTCTGGCCAATAGCAGTTGGCACCTGGACTCAAGGCGCGTTGCGTAAAATAGATTTACAAATGCGGATTTCTGTCCACGCTTCGTGTACTCCTATTTAGCAGAAGTACATGCAAACTACGCAACTCGCCTTGAGTCCAAGTGCCAACTGCTATTGGACAGACTATAGCCAATGGAATGGCAGTGGCATGTACTGTATTCGCCTTGCCCCATAAGAGCAGAGTTGTCGTTTCGACCTCCCCGCCGAATTGAGCTGTAGTTATCACACACACGCAAAGCACGCCCAAGCAATTTTTTACGCAAAGTTCACCGAATTTTGAGCTGTAGTTATCACACGTGTGTGATAAATACAGCTTAAATTACCGTATTTTTGAGTGTATAGCCCCATGGGGGTATACAATACAAAAATCGAGAGGTCTGATGGGGGGTTATACACTGGGGGGGGGGGGGGGGGATAAACATGGGACAAAATTTTTTTTGTGAGAGGTGTGCAGAGGCATGTTTTTTAGGTCAAAAGTACGTGTTTTAGGGCATAATCGCGGTTAAAACAGGGTTATTCTAGTATAAGACATGCTCAGCTAAGCTTATAGGCATGGTAGCATGGTGTAGGAGTAGCTATAGCTAGCTTATGACCAGCTTACATAGGTAGGTTAGGTACCTTCCAGTACATGGGGGGTTATACACCAGGGCGGGGGGGATATACATAGGACAAAATTTATGTTTTGCCAATGGGGGGTTATACACTGGGGGGGGGATATACTCAGGGGATATACACCCAAAAATACGGTATCTGCGGGGAGGTCGAAACGACAACTGCTCTTATTGAGCAAGGCGAATGTTGTATTTCAGTTTTGATGGCGAACTAGTGGAATACGCCGTCGTCCCTGATGTTCCGTCGAAAATTCAGGAGAAGTTGCTACAGTTTGCGGATGTGCCTGGCTTCTGTGATGTAATTTTGACCACTGGAGGCACTGGATTCAGTCAGAGAGATGTCACACCCGAAGTACGTACAGTAATGTGGGATAATTTGGACCCTGAAGTAATTCAGGCCATCCTATACTGCCGTATATATCTCTTTACTGGGAAGGTTGGAGAGTGGCGAATCTGTATGATCCATGCACGCGCAGTTTTTCTGATTCGCCTGCCCATCCCGAGAAAGCGCAGGGTGGCCTGATTTACCCCGCACCGTCCAAATTGGATGCTGGAATGAATATCTCGAATAGAATCTCTCTAGAGTTGATGCAACAGCAGAACAGTATGGTCTGTGCGTGTGCAAGTTCCAGCAGTATTGTACTGCATGTGTGATTCTGCAATGCAGGCAACTGACGCAGTGACGGAGAGGAAATGCAGCGGAATCGTGGTGGCGCTGATTGAGCATTCGCTGAAGGCCACACCGATGGGGGCCTTGTCCCGCCTGAGCGCCGGCATTCGAAAACAAAGCCTCATCATCAACCTGCCAGGCCGTCCGAAGGCCGTTCGGGTACAAACAAAATGCAGGCAGTTTTCAAGTCATTGGTGCGCTTCAGCCATGCTCCGAGCGAGTTCGCTCCGAGTTTGAAAATACTTTGTTTTGAACCGAACATTACTCACACGTCTTCGAATGACGAACTCGGTAGTTCACACGCACGTTTGGATAAACGGAGCGAGTTCGGTGCGAACTAGCGGTGATTTTACATGTTGAAGCATAGGGCTCCCAATTCGGAGCGAATTCAGAGTTCACGTCTGAAGCGCACCATTGATGCCCCTTTTCTACCCCGCCGTGTGCAGGGCAGGTACACGACACAGGCCTTTATCACTACTATTCTTTGCTGTAGGAATGTTGGGAAGTGCTGGATCCGGTACTTCGCCACGGTGTAGCCCACTTGAAGGAGGACAGGACGGACACGGAACAGACTCACGCGAAGATGCAGGACCGACCCATCCATCCTCATCCTCATCATGCTCAACATGCTTCCAAGACATCCTATACAAGTACTGTACACAGTACATTCATGTACTGTACATGTACAGTATGTACACATATTCGTGTATTGCACCTACCCACAGCCTTTGAGGGTTTCTTTCTGCATTGGTTGCGTGGGGTGAAGCCTTGCCTTCTACCGATTTGGGCATATTATTATTCTTTTTCTACAGCTATGTAGCTCCAGCTAGGAAATAAGACTAAGCAGTTGAGAGGAATGGAATTCCCTAATCGGTCCGAATGCCCCGTGGTTACCCTCTTCTCTATGTTGTTGTCGTGTGACAGAATCGCAAGTGTTGTTGGTTCCTGCGACAAGAAGACGGGAGTCGCCGTTTCCGTTGGTCTCGGTGGACGAGGCGTTGGAGATTGTGTTTCGGGAGACGGCGAAGCTGCTGCCGTCGGACACTGTGCAGAAGGAGGCGTGCGATGCGCTGGATTGCGTACTGGCCGCAGACGTACACGCCACCGAACCCCTGCCCGCATTTCCCGCCTCTATCAAGGATGGCTACGCCCTGAAAGGTGAGAGATGTAGTAGTATGTTTTTAGCCAAAGGTCATGAACAAACTGTGGACTTCTGTCCCACTTTATGCAGAGGGGAAGTTTTGAAAGCAATAAGCTATTACATTGTATTGGATGATTTGGGAGGTAGAAAGTATGTATGTGCAAGGTAGGATGGGGTAAACCCGGCCACCTAAGTTTCAGGGCTGCATATCTCAGCAAGCAATGGACCGATTCCGACAAATATTTCTTCAATCGATTTCTTGAACTCTCCTCTTTCAAATGAGCTACCGTATTTACCCATGCATAGCCCCCCCCTATGCATAGCCCCCCCCCCCCCTATGCATAGCCCCATATTGGCAAAACATAAAAAATGCCCTATGCATCCCCCCCCCCCCCCTAGGCATAGCCCCATATGTACTGTACAGTACCTGAACCTACCTACATAAGCTGGTCAAAAGCTACCCATAGCCACTCCCACACCAAGCTAAGATGCCTATAAGCCTGCTTGGGGGTGTATTGTACAAGAATAACCCTGTTTTGACCTCAATTATGCCCTAAAACCTGTGCTTTTGACCTAAAAAATATGCCTCTGTGCACCTCTCAAAAACATAACAAATGTCCCATGCATAGCCCCCCCCCCCTATGCATAGCCCCCCCCCCCCTATGCATAGCCCCCCCACCCACACCCCCCCCCCCCCCACCCCCCCCCCCCAATATGGCCCCAAAAAAAACTTATAAATACAAATACACACTCAAACAAAAAAAAACTAAAAAAAACACTACAAAGCCCCCGTCTCCCCCTTTTCTCCCAGCTTGTCCATGTCCCGCTTATATGGTAAAAAGTTGGGAATTGTGTAGATAGATATACAGTACAATATAGTAGATACTACTGATTACAGTGCGGTGTAAGTACAGCGGATAGGACACTATTTTATTGTTGTGTAGCGGAAGATGGTGCAGGCGCGAGGCGAATGTTGGGCTCGTCCAAGGCTGGAGACGCCAGCTCTCCCACCGTCACCAATGGCACTTGCGTTCGAGTCAACACGGGTGCGCCCATTCCAACCGGTGCAGACTGCGTGGTACAAGTGGAAGATACGGAAGTTCTGCAGCAAAAGGTGATGATCAATCTGCTGTTTGAATTATATGACGTAAAATACGTGGCTGATATGCATGTACATCTGTAGTGTAACTGAGGTAAGTCCAAGTTGCGGCTATGCTTTGTAGGATGGCGAAGAATTGGAGATAAAGATCAAGGTCGCTCCGAAACAAGGGCAGGATATCAGGTGGAAAAGAGGATGCGTACGTATTGTACGATACGTAATAGTATGTAAAGTACGAGTATACCACGTACCTTACTTATGCAAGGAATATTGTACTGTATTGCCCTGCCCTGTACAGTACTATGCACTGTATTGCCCTGCGGTAAGTATCGCTCGATCCTCAAACTCGGTTTATTATCTCAGACCCATCGGTTGTGACGTATCTCTGGGAGAACGCGTTCTATGCGAAGGCAGCCATCTGGGCCCATCCGAGCTGGGGATTCTGGCCTCAGTGGGTCGCTCTCACGTCACCGTGTTCAAGCGTCCCAGAGTCGCCGTACTATCCACTGGCAATGAAATAGTGGAGGCTGGCACCCCTGGGCCTCTGCCCTATGGGAAAGTGAGAGACAGTAACCGGCCGGAGTTGATTGCGCTGTTGAGACAACATGGATACGCGGCGTGGGATGGAGGAATCGCCAGTGACGAGTAAGAAAGGGAAATGAAGTCGCACTCTGTTTGTTTGTATTAGCCATGTTGGGAGAGCTATGATTCTGATGAGTGATTGGTGGAAATTCGAGTGGCGTTCTTCTTGTCCTGGGTGAAGTTGGGAGTTAGGCTTTCTTTCTAGCCCTAATGATGTGTTGCGTCGCCTGCAGCTGTGCTTGCAACAATCTGATGTTCTGGTCACTTCCGGAGGCGTTTCCATGGGAGAAATGGTAAGTAGGTATCGTAGGCTGCCTACTGTACGTACTGTACGTTCGTACTACGTACATCGTACGAACGTATGTACGTACGTGTACGTGCACCGTGCACGTACGAACAAAGATGCAACTTCGGTTTATTTCGCATGCCATTTTTCCAACTTCGTTTTTCAATATCCGAGTATGCTTCTTTTTCCTACAGGACATCCTAAAGTCAGTCCTGGAGCAGGACCTCGGTTTTCGGATTCATTTCGCTCGCGTGTTCATGAAACCCGGCAAGCCCACCACGTTCGCCACGGGGAGTTTGGGAGGGCAACACAAGCTGGTATTCGCCCTACCCGGCAATCCAGTCAGCGCCCTCGTCACCGCGCATTTGTACGTGTTGCCTGCGTTGAGAAAACTCGCTGGATGGGCCAGTCCGGAAACGACGGAAATCACCGTGCAGGTACGGGAGAGAATTGAACCACGGGAAGGGAAAACGGGTGATGGAACCACTGAGCCACCTGCGCGGGGAAATTGGATATTCATATTGGTTGTTTATCCCAATCCCAAGTGGTTTCTTTCTTCAGCTATGCTACGATAATTTCTTTCTTCAGGTTTCCGTGGATATGAAACTGGATCCAAGGCCTGAGTATCATCGCGCTACCATGCTGAACGCATCCAGCAGTGGGAGTGGTCAACTTCCATTGGCTGTCAGCACAGGAGCCAATCAGATGAGCTCCAGATTGGTGAGTACCAGAGGCGCCAATTTACTCCTCAAGTTGCCGCCCAAAACGGAAAAGAAACAGACGGTGAAAGCTGGTGAAGTACTGGATGCCTTGATTATTGCTCCGATTTGATTGTTCGTACAGGTACAGTACGTATGCAGTTTTTTGCTGATCCTTGGTGTGGTTGTGGTTCGATTACAAGAACATTGATTTTTACGTTTATTACTACATACCAACAAGAGCCCATACCGTTAGAGAGTGAGACACAAGGCTTTAGTACTGAGAAATAGGACAGCAAAGCTTATCGGCTGACTGTCACAGCTTCCAATAGGGCTACAGATTCGAAACTTAGCTCACGCAAATGCTGAAAGTCTCAGCTTTTTCACGGTGCAAAAATTATTCAGATCCGACCACGGCAAGTGGTCAAAACTTTTGATTCTTTGAAGCCGGGTTTTGCGCGAAATACGCGCCCCCGAAAAACAAAGCTGTGACCGCCGGCCCCGCAATTGCGATCCAGCAGTCACAGCGGTGGCACGCAATTGCGGCTCCACTAGTCCGCGATGAGTTTGCTGGATCGCAATTGCGGGGCCACTAGTCCGCGATGAGTTTGCTGGATCGCAATTGCGGCACTAGTCCGCGATAAGTTTGCTGGATCGCAATTGCGTAGCCACTAGTCCGCGATAAGTTTGCTGGTGGAAGCGACACCGCTGCGAGTGCTGGATCGCAATTGCGGGGCCGCCGGTCACAGCTTTGTTTTTCGGGGGGCGCGTATTTTGCGCATAACTCGGGTTCAAAGAATCAAAAGTTTTGACCACTTGCCGTGGTTGGATCTGAATAATTTTTGCCCCGTGAAAAAGCTGACTTTCAGCATTTGCGTGAGCTAAGTTTCGAATCTGTAGCCCTATTGGAAGCTGTGACAGCCAGCCGATAAGCTTTGCTGCCCTATTTCTCAGTACTAAGCCTTGTGTCGTACTCTCTAACGGTATGGGCTCTTGATACCAATAATTCCAAGGGCAGTGGTTTACTGTACGTACATTTTCTGAGTTTCTTCTCCCTACTTCCATAGATAGTATACGACAAAATCGGTAGTTAACAGCTCGACAAGAATAGCACATTGCACGAGCACTACAAAGCTTTCTTCAATCATCAAAAGTACTGTACTATGCCAATGAAGCAAGGTGTACCTACATACTGTAAGTATGCATGCCTGAAAAGCCAAGAACTTATTCAAGCTGTACACGTAAATAAGTAGAAAAAGCGCTTGGAGATGAAAACCCTACGTAAGCCAAAAAAGCTTTCCAAGCTTACACGTAACACCGAAAATCATTTCCTATGTAATTAGTATAACCAAAAAACCATCACTCCATGTATGTACGTACGAATAGAGTAAGATGGGCTACTATAATCGTACATAGACAGAAACGAAACAAAAATCAACAAGGAACATACTGAAAATTGGCTTTACTCAAATGCGAAATGTTTTCTTTTTTCACCTTCTTCTTTCACTTCACCTTCTCCATTTTGCATTTCTTGTTCAGAGCTTGAAGTCGGTGTGTTGTTTTATTTCTTGGCGGCCTCCACAGCGGGTTTGGCCGGGCCCATGGTGATTGGAACGTGGCGCTCCCCAGCCGGCAGCTGCTGCTGTTTCGGAGCCTGAAACAAAAGAGAAGATTGGGTCATTTTGCGTTCACATAACTATACTGTACATACAAATACGTACCGGATGAATAAGTAGTCTGTACGTAGGGTGACTGAGGCCTAAAGCCGGATACTGTGTGGGTAGAACTGGACAATGGAAAATTCCATAAAACCATCGCTGCCATAATATGATGCTACATACATACACTGTAGCTCGTGATCGGAACAGCTCCGCGCGTACAGTACACAAAAGACGCGGTGCAAGTGCGTCATTACCCGAGACCCAGGTGCATTGGTTTTTGTCCGGTTTTATCCCACAATACCCCGCACGCCTACAGTTCAGCGAATGACCGTCGCTCCCCGTACGTACACTGTGCACATGTACATACGGTACAATGCAACATGGAGCTGCGAAAGTGCATACCTGTATGGTGAGATGTCCATCGGTGGAGAGACTGGAGGTGACGGTGGCGGGGTCGACTCCCTTGGGCAGGACGTACTTGCGCTTGAAGGAGCGCTGGATGAAGCCGTGCTCGTCCTGACGCTCCTCGTGATTCCCCTCGATCATCAGCTGGTGGTCCGCCGTCTTCACCTGCAACAAGCACGATCACCACAGTTTACCCATGTTGACAATAGGGGAAATAAATGAAGTCGCATTTAGCGCTGCGCACACGTAGTAGCGCTTTTTGTTGCGAAACTTATTTTTAACCCCCTTTGTAATCCCAGGTGTCCGCCTGTCCGTAGCCACCCGGCAAACCCCGTCCGTAGACGGGGTGGAAAAACAAACCCCGTCTACGGACGGGGTTTTCCCCGTCCACGGACGGGGTTTGCCGGGTTGCTACGGACAAGCGGACGCCTAGGATTACGATGGGGAAGCTCGTTTTTTACTTTTTAGCCAAATAGCCGCCACTGCCATTTGTTGGTTACTTGGCTAAAAAGTAAATAAAGTGTGCATAAAAATAAACAAGTTTTGCAAGAAAAAGCGTTACTACGTGTGCGCAGCGCTATTTGCGACCTTATCCATTGCAGCCCCCCCCCCCCCCATTTCTGCACCAAGTTATGTATACAAGTACGTAGGATGCCTACACAGGGTTCGGACAAGAAGGACCCAAAAAATTTAAAGGACCCAAAATAAAAAAATAAAGGACCAAAATAAGACAGTCCATTACCATACGCGAGCAGTTTCTTGCAGGCATTCAGCACGCGCCTATGGTGCTTATCACGCGACGCAAGCAGAAAAATGTGAAACAAGATATGTTTTTTATCTGCGAGCGAAGCGAGCAGAAGTTTTTCGCAAATTTGACTATATTTTAGCCAAAACCATAAAATTTGAGTTTCACATCATTTCGAGCATCAAATAAAATTCAAGTAAAATCTGAGTATCACGAGTATTTCGAGTATGTGCGAGCACACTAATTGCTGATGATGATTAGCTAGGCTTATAGGAATACTAGCTCATATAACCGTATAAAGTCAGTGGCTGCATCTATCTAGCTAATGATCAACTTACATACAATGCAGGCAGGTTCAGCTACCCTACAGTACATCGGGTTATACCCAGGGATACTTACTGGAGGCGGGATTAGCCCAACAGAATGTATCAATGGGAGAATTGTGGTCTGCGAGCGGAGCGAGCAGAAAATTTTTGCAATTTGAGCCAAGAAATGTGCTAAAACTCCACCCCAAAAAATTTATAAAGGACCGACATGGAAATAAAGGACTTTTAAAGGACTTAAAGTACCTAAGGTGAAAAAAAGGACCTCTAAAGGACTTAAAGGATTTAAAGGACCTGTCCGAACCCTGCTACAATACCTTGATCTCCTCGGGCTTGAAGTGGGAGACGTCGAGTTTGACCTGGAATCGTTCCTTGTCGTTGATCACCTCGGACATCCCCGTCTCCGGCACCGCCATGTGACGCGACATCTCCCAGTACGGAGCCATTATGCGCTCCATATCCCGCTCGATGTTGCCCAGATTTCCGAAATGCTGCAATACAACAGAAAAATTTGCATTTCGTGAAATTGTTGATCACAACAGTGCCACATCATAATGGTACCTACGCCTACAAGAATCCATAAAGGAACCGTATTGGGTTGATGACACTATTATGGATTCTTGGTACCTTCTTCGATGGAACATTCTCGAAAGCATGTGTTTCAAGGTTTGTTCGTATAACACAAGCCAGAGAGGTCCAAATTCATGGTTGTCCAGTCGACTTCACACAAATCCACGCGAAATCTGTCATTGCAAGCGTGGAACAAAGTTTAGTGCCTTACCTGATCGAAGAGACGCATCGGATGCTCGGAGACGGGCCAATCCTGCCAGACCCAGTTGGGATGATGGTAAGGACGACGCCACGGGTACAGAGACATGATGCTCGTTGTAGCAAGTCAAAGCTTCGCGGAGTTCTTCGAAAGAAATTCGCTCGAGAGCAAACACAAACACTTCTCGCAAACTGATCGCACTTCGATTTCAAACTGAGCGCGTGCACACTGAGCGGCGCCTTTTATACTGCGTTCCGGAACGTTCTCGCGCATTATTGATTGTTGACGAACGTTCCCAACGCCGTTTACAAATGACGTCATCTCAAAACAGCCGACATATTCAGAATGTATATTTCGATGGCTGCGCTGGTATGGGGTAAGAAAGTGGGTCAATGACCACCCTTAGTGATGACGTAATCTGCTGATTTCTGGAAATTTCCTGCCCGCACTCGAAATACTAAGTTTACTTACGCCATGCACGATGACGTGGTAAATGGATCACATGACCACCGCAAACACGACGCTAAGCCTGCGATCCCGGTACCTATATCTGCGTAGAATAGTATTTTATTATTGCCGTCGATTCGATTTCCAAGTCTGACGCTTTGCACCTCATTATGCATAATCCTGATATGACTGTGACAAGCAGATTAGTCATTAGGCTTTATCATTATCAAAGATTATCCTAATTGCTTGATCGTGAACGTACATGGCTCGTTCAAGTCAAGCGGACGCAAAAGCCATAATTAATTCCATTTGTCAGCAAAGCGGTATGCTAACTAACTAGCAAGGTAGCAAAGCAGCCAGAACACTAACACCAGTGTTACCGGGATACGGTCACTTGGTTGCCGGTACTTTGGTTGCGGTCACTTTTGTTGCGGCGGTGATCTTTTCGTAGTTGGCGGGTATTTTCGTTGGGATTTTTTGGTTGCGGACGTTTTGTTGCAGCGGTCCCCTGGTCAATTTGTCGTTAGAACTTTCGTTGCCATTCATGTCGTTGTCGGTCATTTCGTTGCGTGCGGAGATTTCGTTGCAGACCGAATTTGGCCACTTGGTCGTGAGAACATTCGTTGCTGGTCATTTCGTTGCCATTTTTAGTTCTTTGATTTGTCTTCTGGGCTGCAATGCATTCTCGCTTGTGATGTCATGCTTTCTTTTGTGCAGCCTCTTGGTTAGGCCAGTCCCTGCAGTCTCCAATGGGTCCCCGCAGCCAGTACTTCAGGCTTAAGCTTAGGTATTGGATGCAGAGGAGTGTTCACAAATAATGCCTTGTATGTTGTACACTCGTCTCGCTTCGAATTCGAAGTGACCAGCAACGAAAGTTCTCACGGTATAAGTGATCTTTTTTGAACCAGAATGAAATGCTCCACAACGAAATGGTCGGCACGAAAGTATTCACCACCGACTGACCAATCTAGACCGGCAATGAAATGACTGGCAATGACAACGACAACGATAAAGTTCTCACGACCAAATGACCAGGGGACGGCCGCAACAAAACGACACAGCAACCAAAAAATCGCAGCGAAAATACTCACGACAAAATGACCGCGGCAACTGAACGTCCAGACCAAATTATCGGCAACGAAGTGACCGCGAACCTTATTACCGTACCTTCATTGGTACGAATACGCACGCTTCTCGGCTCATCACGATAAGCGCGTTATAGGTAGTTTGTTCGAAAAACGAACTCCTACTGTACATCTTACATGACTTCCCTACTGTCTGTCCACCCCTAGGAATATATTTGCTGATTCCTGGCAACCATTGTCACCACTGACAACAAATCAACGCGCTGATGTGGCCAAGTCACGTAACATAAGGCTAGGTAAAGTCTTTCTCCTACTTTATCATCTCAGTCACTTTGCACACCTTTCCTTTCTGCTTTTTGGGGCCACGAGACACGAGCAAAATGATGTACGGGGGCTACCCGAGGGGCTATGGCGAACCCCAGTCGCTGAACTGTTGCTGCTGTCGCACGACGACCGCGGCGAAAATTATCGGTTGGCTGGACGTGGTTCTTTGCATTTTGGCTCTGGTGAATTACATCGTGCAGTTGGTGAACATTGATGACAATTTTGTCGCTTGGGCGGCTAAAAGTACGCAGCAGTATGAATGGAAAGAGCTGTACGACGCCTACAAGGTCTATCTGATAATCGCAATCACCCTATCGGCTGTAACGTTGTTGGCAGTCGGCCTGATGTTGTGGGGAGTGGGAAGAAGAAACGCCAGCTTCCTCCTGCCGTACATTTTCATCAAAGTCGTCGCTATCTGCGGTACAGAATGGCATGGTCGTTTCTTGCATAGAGCGATAGTACCCGAAGTTTGACAGATAAACGGATGTAGATATTTAGATAACAGAAATGTGTATGTACAATATGTATCTAACCCTGCCCCCTATAAAGAACTTTATCTTTCAACCGACCACCGTGATTACTGTAGGTCAAGCAGAAGACACTGAGAAAATTTGGCCAACCAGCAGAAGCTGCTACCAATGCAACTACTAAACTAACCCATGTTTCTCAATTTCACTCGTACAGTATTCTATTCTTTTTCCTATGTACTGTTGCAGTAGAAATCGGCATCATAATTTGGATCGCCACTCGCGACTGGTGGCCATACAAAGCCGGTTCCATCGCCGGATTAGCCCTCACCATCGTTTGGTTCACGTACCAGATGGCCACCATCTGGCACTGCTACAGCTACCTGAAAAGAGCAGCGGAAGAGTACGCGAATGGGCCCCCGCAGCCTCCTCCACATCACATGCAAGTGGCGCCGATGGGTGGTGCCGCCTACGGGTATCCGGCACCAAATCAAAGCTACGGATATCCACCAGGCGGAGCCAATCACATGCAGCCACCACCTGCAGCCATGCCGCCTGGCGCCTTCGGCACCGCACCCCCTGGATATGCAGTTCATGCCACGGACAAAATGTGATCGCGGGTTGAGGACGAACACGAACGAAAGTGTGATCCTGATCTGATCTGATGATATATTTATTTTTACAGTACACATCACTTACCGTATTTTTGGGTGTATAGCCCCATGGGGGTATACAAAAATTGAGAGGTCCAATGGGGGGTTATACACTAGGGGGGATATACAATGGGTGGGGATATACATAGGACAAAATTTATGTTTATGAGGTGTGTAGAGCCGTGTTTTTGAGGTCAAAGTATGTGTTTTAGGGCATAATCGCGGTTAAAACAGGGTTGTTCTAGTATGCTCAGCTAAGCCTACAGGCATAGCAGCATGGTGTAGGAGTAGCTATGATAGCTAGCATAGGACCAGCTACATAGATAGGTCAGGTACCTTACAGTACATGGGGGGTTATACACCAGGGGGGGATATACAAAGGACAAAATTTATGTTTTGCCAATGGGGGGTTATATACACTAGGGGGGATATACAATAGGGGGGATATACACCCAAAAATGCTGTACTAACTTTGCACAGTACAGACGTAGGCTACGTCTACGTACCTACATGGGACAACGTAATACTTTGCGGTTTACACATACTGTACGTGCATGCATTATTATCATAGTACCTTGCTTGCATGTGGGCAGTGGACGAGCACAACACGATTTCGTGTGTGATCAGACCACCTATTCAAGTTGATGGTGATAGTTAGCGCCTCATCGCATTTCGTCGACGCATAGCATAGGCCTAGTACGTAACGTACGTACGTACATACACTACTGTACCAACCCACCTACCGGGGTGCCGGTGCACACACGCAAAGGTCGCATATATGACTCAGTTGCATGGCCAGTCATTTTTTACAAACCGACTTGGTCGAAACCGGCTTCTACTGACGTTCGAACTTTGCCCGCTTATTGTGTATTTGGCAATTAGCTGCCCACGTAGCTTTGGCAGTACCTTTGCTGTTCGTAAGCCAATATACTGTACATACATATGTATGTCTATGTACTGTTCTATTAGGCCCTGTTCGTCCTATTATTCTCCGTCCAGTCACGGATCATTATCTGGGCGATCGTGAAACTTATATTTTAGGTAACTATCGTCCACAATGGATACCTACATATTGCACATCCTTTTCATGCCCATCCTTCACTACACAAGTCACCACTGAAAACAAATTCATCCACTCGACTCTGCGGCTGAATCATACAAGATAAAGCTATAAAAAATAGTACATAGATAAAAGTCTTCCTCCCACTCTATTTATCATCTCCGTCACTTTTGTACAGCTTTCCCTTTCTTCTTTTTGGGGCCACGAGACGAGCAAAAATGATGTACGGGGGTAACCCGAGGGGATACGGCGAGCCCGAATCGCTGAACTGTTGCTGCTGTCGCACGACGACCGCGGCGAAAATTATCGGTTGGTTGGATGTGGTTCTTGCTATTTTGGCTCTGGTGAACTACATCGTGCAATCGGTGAACATTGATGACAATTTTGTCATTTGGAAGGAGGAAAGTAAGCAGCAATATGAATGGAAAGAGCTCTACGACGCCTACATGGCCTTTCTGATAATCGCCATCACCCTATCGGCTGTAACGTTGCTGGCAGTCGGTCTGATGTTGTGGGGAGTGGGAAGAAGAAACGCCGCCAGCTTCCACCTGCCGTTATACATTTTCATCAAATTCGTCGCTATTTGCGGTACAGAATGACTGACATGCGTTGTTTCTTGCATTTAGCGATAGCATAGCACCAAAATTTTATGGCGTTTGATGGCGTACGTACTACATGTACAAAACGGAAATGTCATATGTACGTACATGTAGGTCTAACCCTGCCCTAACGTATACGTACTCTTTCTTACAAACCGACCACCGTGATGACTGAAACTAAATAGGTCAGGGTAAGTAGAACACAACACACTAAGAAAATTTAGACCTTTTGAAATAAGAGTCTACCCAGGCGAGCTGCTACCAATGCAACCAACCCATGATTCTTAATTATTTCACTCCACTCCTTGTACAGTATTCTATTCTTTTTCCTGTGTACTGTTGCAGTAGAAATCGGCATCATAATTTGGATCGCCACTCGCGAATGGTGGCCAAACAAAGCCGGCGCTATCGCCGAATTAGCCCTCACCATCGTTTGGTTCACGTACCAGATGGCCACCATCTGGCACTGCTACAGCTACCTGAAAAGAGCAGCGGAAGAGTACGCGAATGGGCCCCCGCAGCCTCCTCCACATCACATGCAAGTGGCGCCGATGGGTGGTGCCGCCTACGGGTATCCGGCACCAAATCAAAGCTACGGATATCCACCAGGCGGAGCCAATCACATGCAGCCACCACCTGCAGCCATGCCGCCTGGCGCCTTCGGCACCGCACCCCCTGGATATGCAGTTCATGCCACGGACAAAATGTGATCGCGGGTTGAGGACGAACACGAACGAAAGTGTGATACTGCAGATCTGATCTGATGATATACATATTTTTACAGTAGGCCTACACATCACTTACTAACTTTGCACAGTACAGACGTAGGCCTACATATACGTCTACGTACTTACATGGGACAACGTAATACTTTGCGGTTTACACATACTGTACGTGCATGTATTATTATCATAGTACCACCAAGAATAATATAAGCTAACAAGAATGAAACACTTCACGCTAAAAAACGATTGAACCCTGCCGCATTTTGACTCGATTACAATATGCGAATAAAACAATAGTCGAATATTACAATCAAGGAACCTTCATTAGAATATACCTATATTACAATGCAGGAAAGTAGAAAACAATATACGTATATTACAATGAAGGAAACGCTAAAACAATAAAACCCTCTATTCTAATGAAGGTTCCGTTATTCTAATAATCGACTATTACAATGAAGGAAAGTGTATTGAATGCATGCTTTATTTATTTGATGGAACCTCTATTCTAATGCATGAAAGTGTATTCTTTTGCAGGAAACGCTATTGTAATAAAGGAACCTTCATTCTAATGCACGAAAATACATTGTTTTATAGGATTTTGCAATAGGGAAAACCTTCATTAGAATAGAGGGATTGATTGTTTTAGCGTTTCCTTCATTGTAATATACGTATATTGTTTTCTACGTTCCTGCATTGTAATATAGGTATATTCTAATGAAGGTTCCTTGATTGTAATATTCGACTATTGTTTTATTCGCATATTGTAATCGAGTCAAAATGCGGCAGGGTTCAATCGTCTTTTAGCGTGAAGTGTTTCATTCTTGTTAGCTTATATTATTCTTGGTACCACCTTGCTTGCATGTGGGCAGTGCAGTGGACTATAACACAACACGATTTCGTGTGTGATCAGACCACCTAATATTCAAGTTGATGGTGATAGTTAGCGCCTCATCGCATTTCGTCGACGCATAGCATAGGCCTACATAATATAACGTACGTACGTACGTACACCACACTACTGTACCAACCTACCTACCGTATTTACCGGTGCATACCCGAAAAGGTAGCATATATGACTCAGTTGCATGGCCAGTCATCTTTTTACAAACCGACTTGGTCGAAACGAAACCGGCTTCTACTGACGTTCGAACTTTGCCCGCGCTCTATTGTGTATTCTGGCAAATATGTAGCTGCTCACGCAGCTTTGGCGGTACGTTACCTTGCTGTTCGTAAGCCAACATACATTATGTACTGTTCTATTACTGTAATGCCGCGTTTATAACCCCCGGGGTTAATAAAACGTTAGTGGCCGATTAGGGGGCTATATACGAGGGGGTTATACAAGAGGGGGGTTATATTCGAGGGCTTTTTCCAACAGCGCCCGATACGGGGTTTTTTGACTCTTGAGCTCATTTTTGACCTTATTTGGGGTGTTTTCTGAGGCAATAACCTGATACCTGGTGAAAACTGACGCCTAATATCTCAGAAATTGCCAAAAAGTACTGTAATGTTTCGTCGGTAAGCCCCGATCAGGGGGGCTATATTCGAGAGGGGGCTATACAAAAGGTGGGGCTATATAAAAGGGCATTTTGCATTAGTGACCAAAGTAAGGTTTTTTGACCTCCTGAACTCGTTTTTCTGGTTTATTTTGCATGTTTTCAAACTAAAGTGGTCTAAAACAAGCTTTTCTTGCGCAAAAATTATCATTTTGGGCTATGATCGGCCATGTCTGAAGGGGTGGTCAAGAGGGGTGAAAACCAAAATGCATCCCAAACTGTCCCAAATGATGCGCCATCAACTCTTATGCATAGAAACACGTCGAAAACGCTGTTTTCAGCTGTAAAAACCTTCGTTTTCGTCGTTTTTCGCGGTCTCTGATATGGGGCTATGTACGAGTACAAATGACGATAGGCACCGATTAGGGGGGGCTATATACGAGGGGGGGCTATATTCGAGGGGGGGCAATACACGAAACATTACAGTATCCTTTTCAAGGAGACATAATTTTGTTCGTCAGGTAGAAAGTGTAGGGAAAGCTGTCAGATGCACTGTTTTTGCAGCAAATCGCAGTAAAACAGTGTTTTCTTCACGTTTTCATGCCAAAAGCATTGATTTTTACTGTCGTTTGCGGTTTGTCATAGGGGGTTATAAACGAGGGCAAATGAGCTTAGTGACCGATTAGGGGGGTTATATACGAGGGGGGTTATATTCAAGGGGAGTTATAAACGCCGCCTTACAGTAGGTTGTTCGTCCTATTATTGTCCGTCCAGTCACGGATCATTATCTGGGACGATCGTGAAACTTATTTTTTAGGTAACTATCGTCCACAATGGATTCATATTGCGCATCCTTTTCATGCCCCATCCTCCACTACAGAACCATTGTCAACACTGAAAACATTTTCATCAACTACTCTGTGGCTGAGTCACACAAGATAAAGCTAGTACATAGATAAAAGTTTTCCTCCCACTCTATTTATATAATCTCCGTCACTTGTACTGTAGGTACAGCTTTCCCTCTTCTGCTTTTTGGGCAAGGAAAGGAGCAAAATGATGTACGGGGGTAACCCGAGGGACTACGGCGAGCCCCAATCGCTGAACTGTTGCTGCTGTCGTACCACGACCGCCGCAAAAATTATCGGTTGGTTGGATGTGGTTCTTGCTATTTTGGCTCTGGTTTATTGTTTTTTCCACATCGAGCTGTTGGTGAACATCGATGACAGTACGCAGCAACATGAGTGGAAAGAGCTCTACGATGCCTTCAAGGCCTACCTGATAATCGCCATCACCCTATCAGCTGTAAAGTTGCTGGCAGTCGGTCTGATGTTGTGGGGAGTGGGAAAAAGAAACGCCAGCTTCCTCCTGCCGTATATTTTCATCAAAGTCGTCGCTATTTCTGGTACAGAATGACATGCGTTGTTTCTTCCATGGCATTTAGCGATAGCATAGCACCAAAGTTTTGATGGCGTACGTACTAGCCTACATATACAAATAACCCTAACGTACTGTACGTACTGTTTCTTACCAACCGACCACCGTGACGACTGAAACCTGAAACTGATTAGGTTAGGGTAGCAGAACACAACTCACTGAGAAAATTTAGACCTATTTTGAAATAAGAGTCTGCCCAGGCGAGCTGCTACTAATGCAACCAACCTACAGTACTGTAATGTTCCGTATGTAGCCCCCTCTCATGTATAACCCCCTCGTGTATATCCCCCAAATCGGCCACGAACGTCATTTGCCCTCCGTGTATAGCCCCTACTGCGAACCGCGAAAAACAAGGGAAATGAATTGTTTTTGCGCTAAAAACACCGTTTTTGAGGTGTTTTGATGCATACATAGGAGTTCATCTCCACATCATTTGGAACAGTTGTGATCATTTTGCCAGCAGTGACATCCCTTCGAGGGAATTTTTTAGTCAGTAAAAATTCACATTTTTCAAGTTGAAAGCTGCATTTTTGATGATTAGAGCTTGGAAACGTGCCAAATAACCACCATAAACGAATTCAGGAGGTCAAAAAGAAAAAACCTTACGTTTGGTACAAATGTAAAATGCCCTCGTATATTATTTCCCCCTCGTGTATAACCCCCTCGTGTATACTGTAGCCCCCTAATCGGCGCTTACCATACCCCCATGGGGCTATCTACGGAACATTACAGTATGTTTCTTCACTCCACTCCTTGTACAGTATTCCATTCTACGTATTTCCTGTGTACTGTTGCAGTGGAAATCGGCATCATAACTTTGATCGCCACTAGTGACTGGTGGCCATACGACAAAGCCAGTTCCATCGCCGGATTAGCCCTCACCATCCTTTGGTTCACGTACCAATTGGCCACCATCTGGCACTGCTACAGCTACCTGAAAAGAGCAGCGGAAGAGCCCCAATCGCTGAACTGTTGCTGCTGTCGTACCACGACCGCCGCAAAAATTATCGGTTGGTTGGATGTGGTTCTTGCTATTTTGGCTCTGGTGAACCACATCGTGCAGTTGGTGAACATCGATGACAATTTTGTCGCTTGGTGGGCTAAAAGTACGCAAGACCGGCAAGACTATGAGTGGAAAGAGCGCTACAATACCTACATGGCCTATCTGATAATCGCCATCACCCTATCAGTTGTAACGTTGCTGGCAGTCGGTCTGATGTTGTGGGGAGTGGAAAAAGGAAACGCCAGCTTCCTCCTGCCGTGCATTTTCACCAAAGTCGTCGCTATTTGCGGTACAGAATGACATGCGTTGTTTCTTCCATTTAGCGATAGCATAGCACCAAAGTTTTGATGGCGTACGTACTACTAGTACAAATAAAATAACAGAAATGTTTATATGTACATAAGGTCTAACCCTGCCCTAACGTACGTACTGTTTGTCTTGTCAACCGACCGCCGTGATGACTGAAACTATTTTAAATAGGTTTAGGGTAAGCAGAGCACAACACACTGAGAAAAAGTTAGACATTTTGAAATAAGAGTCTACCCAGGCGAGCTGCTACCAATGCAACCAACCCATGTTTCTTCACTCCACTCCTTGTACGGTATTCCATTCTACGTACCTATTTCCTGTGTAGTGTGTACTGTTGCAGTGGAAATCAACATCATAACTTTGATCGCCACTAAATGGTGGCCATACAAAGCCTGCGCTATCGCCGGATTAGCCCTCACCATCGTTTGGTTCACCTTCCAAATAGCCACCATCTGGCACTGCTACAGTTACCTGAAAAGAGCAGCGGAGGAGAACGCGAATGGGCCTCCGCAGCCTCCTCCGCATCACATGCAAGTGGCGCCGATGGGTGGCGCCGCTTACGGGTATCCGGCCCAAATCAAAGCTACGGATATCCACCAGGCGGAACCACTCACATGCAGCCACCACCTGCAGCCATGCCGCCTGGCGCCTTCGGCACCGCACCCCCTGAATATGCAGTTCATGCCACGGACAAATTGTGATCGCCGCGGGTTGAGAACGAACACGAACGAAGACGAGTGTGATCTGTTCTGATGAAATATTTTTACACATCACTTTACTTTGCACAGTACAGACGTAGGCCTACGTATACGTCTACACTTACATTACATATGCACAACGTACTTTGCGGTCTTACACATACTGTACGTGCATGTATTATTATCATACCTTGCTTTGCATTTGGGCAGTGGACGAACACAACACGATTTCGTGTGTGATCAGACCACCTATTCAAGTTGATGGTGTAGTTGGCGCCTCATCGCATTTCGTCGACGCATAGCATAGGCCTAGTACGTAACGTACACTACTGTACCAACCCACCTACCGGGGTGCCGGTGCACACACGCAAAGGTCGCATATATGACTCAGTTGCATGGCCAGTCATTTTTTACAAACCGACTTGGTCGAAACCGGCTTCTACTGACGTTCGAACTTTGCCCGCGCTCTATTGTGTATTCTGGCAATTAGCTGCCCACGTAGCTTTGGCAGTATCTTTGCTGTTCGTAAGCCAATATACTGTACATATGTCGTAGCGGGATCTAAAAGGTAGCGAGATTTGAAATCCCGCTAGCGGGAGATGAAATTTTAGAACCCGCTAGCGGGATTTGAAAATTTGGCAACCCGCTAGCGGGATTTGAAATATCCCAAAAGCTTCATTCTTTGTGTAAACATTTTTGACACCCGGAGTATCTGCACCATCACACTACTGACACTGTCGATTTTATTCAAACATCATCAGGTTTTGGGGCTTGCAATAACAATAATGACAGAAGGCAATTGGCAGAGGCACTTGATCTCCAACCTGCAGCTCAACAGCAACAAGATTGCGTTTAAAGAGAATATTCTTCCCCGTTCTGTCCTTGCAATACAATCCACGACTCCACTGCCTTCAACTTTTGTTGGCCCTGGTGTGCTGGTGCTCTGATGTTAGCTTCCAAATCATGTAACTGCCCTCTTCCAGCAATTCATCGTTTCCACGATTTTATGCTGAGAAGCTTATTGTTGTCAACATAAAAATAAGCCTTGCAGCTTGTGTTTCAAGCCCGCCATGGCAATTTGGATCGTGGTTGACTGGCAATGATCATGGCCTTCCATCTATTCTTTTCACCCTCCTCCTCAGGAATAATTATTGCAGGCATTCCTGCAGCTTCTTGAAATTTGGTTGGGGGCAATGACGTGAGACAAACAGAGAGAGCACGAGACAATTAAGAATGTGCGTCTGTTCATCGAAAGCATGCATTTTGACACTGACGAACGCATTGTGACTTGCCCCCAATAGTGCAATGAACTTTCCGGCGTCGAGTGTCATAAATAATTACAATATCTTTCAGATTGCAGAACCCGCTAGCGGTTTCTTGAATTTCATATCCCGCTAGCGGGAACTAAAATTTCATTTCCCGGTAGCGAGATTTGAAATCTCGCTACCTTTAAGATCCCGCTACGACACATATGTATGTCCAAGAATAATATAAGCTAACAAGAATGAAACACTTCACGCTAAAAGACGATTGAACCCTGCCACATTTTGACTCGATTACAATATGCGAATAAAACAATAGTCGAATATTACAATCAAGGAACCTTCATTAGAATATACCTATATTACAATGCAGGAACGTAGAAAACAATATACGTATATTACAATGAAGGAAACGCTAAAACAATCAATCCCTCTATTCTAATGAAGGTTTTCCCTATTGCAAAATCCTATAAAACAATGTATTTTCGTGCATTAGAATGAAGGTTCCTTTATTACAATAGCGTTTCCTGCAAAAGAATACACTTTCATGCATTAGAATAGAGGTTCCATCAAATAAATAAAGCATGCATTCAATACACTTTCCTTCATTGTAATAGTCGATTATTAGAATAACGGAACCTTCATTAGAATAGAGGGTTTTATTGTTTTAGCGTTTCCTTCATTGTAATATACGTATATTGTTTTCTACTTTCCTGCATTGCAATATAGGTATATTCTAATGAAGGTTCCTTGATTGTAATATTCGACTATTGTTTTATTCGCATATTGTAATCGAGTCAAAATGCGGCAGGGTTCAATCGTTTTTTAGCGTGAAGTGTTTCATTCTTGTTAGCTTATATTATTCTTGGTATGTCTATGTACTGTTCTATTAGGCACTGTTCGTCCTATTATTGTCCGTCCAGTCACGGATCATCCACACCGGTCCCACCCTCGCATTCAGCCGTTAGGTGTGATGGGTCCCGTAACGAATGCGTCTAAAGATTACGGTAACGACGAAGCGCGCAGCGAGCAGAAGAAGAAACGAAGAAAAGAAGAAATAAAAAAGCTGCGCGCTTCGTCGTTACCGTACCCTTTAGACGCATTCGTTGCGGGACCCATCACACCTACCGGCTGAATGCGAGGGTGGGACCGGTGTGGATTATCTGGGACGATCGTGTAATGTGAAACTTATTTTTTAGGTAATTATCGTCCACAATGGATACCTACAGTCTACCCAGGCGAGCTGCTACCAATGCAACCAACCCATGTTTCTTCACTCTGACACTCCTTTTGATATAAGCTAACAAGAATGAAACACTTCACGCTAAAAAGCGATTGAACCCTGCCGCATTTCGACTCGATTACAATATGCGAATAAAATAATAGTCGAATATTACAATCATGGAACCTTCATTAGAATATACCTATGTTACAGTGCAGGAAAGTAGAAAACAATATACGTATATTACAATGAAGGAAACGCTAAAACAATCAATCCCTCTATTCTAATGAAGGTTCCGTGATTCTAATATTCGACTATTACAATGAAGGAAAGTGTATTACAATGCATGCTTTATTTATTTGATGGAACCTCTATTCTAATGCATGAAAGTGTATTCTTTTGCAGGAAACGCTATTGTAATAAAGGAACCTTCATTCTAATGCACGAAAATACATTGTTTTATAGGATTTTGCAATAGGCAAAACCTTCATTAGAATAGAGGGATTGATTGTTTTAGCGTTTCCTTCATTGTAATATACGTATATTGTTTTCTACTTTCCTGCATGTAATATAGGTATATTCTAATGAAGGTTCCTTGATTGTGATATTCGACTATTGTTTTATTCGCATATTGTAATCGAGTCAAAATGCGGCAGGGTTCAATCGTTTTTTAGCGTGAAGTGTTTCATTCTTGTTAGCTTATGTTATTCTTGCTTGTACAGTATTCCATTCTACGCATTTCCTGTGTACTGTTGCAGTGCACTTCGGCATCATAATTTTGATCGCCACTCGCGACTGGTGGCCATACAAAGCCGGCGCTATCGCCGGATTAGCCCTCACCATCGTTTGGTTCACGTACCAATTGGCCACCATCTGGCACTGCTACAGCTACCTGAAAAGAGCAGCGGAGGAGAACGCGAATGGGCCCCCGCAGCCTCCTCCACATCACATGCAAGTGGCGCCGATGGGTGGTGCTGTGATATTTTTGTGTTCTGGCCTGGACTTTCTTCGAACCACTTTATTCAATCAAGATAACACCAAAGATTGCCCATTCGGCACGCGCACTTCATATTTATACTACCGCCAATCTAGCCAAAATAGAGCAACTTGCCAAGCATCAAATGTACAGCACATACGCCATCTTAAACGCCTACGAGAAGCTTACGAAATGTCGATGAAGATCACGAAAACAATTTTCGCCGACTTCATAAAAACTACTGCAACTTGCATTCCAAGCATCAAATACATTACAGCATGAAATACACATACGTATGCTTTTTACATGAAAGCTGCTAAATCTTGGCATCTTCGCACGTTACGTATGCACTACCACATATAAATTATTATGCTTAGCTAATTACATGCAAACGTACCAATAATAATTGACATCATCGACGTACGCTTACGTATCTTTGTCATTTATGCTCTTTTATCAAAGCCACTCTAATTTATGATTGTCACATGCTTACGTATGTACCTCTCAAACATTATTCCACTTTTCTACCGTAGACAAGCATTGAGTAGTTATTGGTGCCTATTTATTCCTGCACCTCACATACTCTTTTCATTACAGTATCATTTTGTCTATCTACAATAGGTGAACACTCTGGGGCTTCCGGTATCTTCCACAATGTTCCGCCCGTGGCCCCGCAGACAACTATGGGTTGCTTTTGTCCCCTTGCTTGCTGGCCCCATTTTCCATGGTGTATTGTGGCTCCTGCTCCATGACTGCAACAAAAGAAGAGCATGAATGGTAGCAGGTACTGAACCGCTGTTTTGAGCCAATTATCTGCTTTTGCCGTTTTTCTCTTTTGCTTACTCTTGGTTATGGTCTCCGATGCAGTTCAAGCCTCCACTTCCGCCTCTTTTTCTTCACGTCTCTGGAAACGGACCTTCTTTTGCTGCAGTTTCTGGATCTTGTCTTTCAGGTCGTTGATGGACTCCATGATCTGATCCATCTGCACTTTCTGCTCTCTTTTCAAACGACTGACCCGACGGTTCAGTTCGTTGAAGTGCATGGCGTGGCGTGCTGCTGTCTTGGCGTTGTTTACTCGATCTTTCTTGGCAATTGAATGTGTTCGTGCCGACACCATTTCCATCCAGGTCTTTGGAGGTTTATCTTCCAATGCTTTCCGTACCCCTTTCTGAATCTCGTCTGTCGCCTTGTCCAACATATCTTGCACCTGCCTCTTTTGCTGTCGCAAAATGACGTGTTCATTCGCCTTCCATACATAACGCTCATCACATTGCTTCTTAAAATTGTGCATGTCCCGTGGTAGCACCATTTGTTTTGCTTGGTCACTCTGCTCCTGCACCCGGCGTTCTAATCTTGCAATTGTGCGGTTCATCTCTTTCATGAGGTCGTTCTGCGCTGCGATCATCTTCAGCATCTGTGCCGTAGTTTCCTTTGCCGAAGCTGCTGACTTGGTATGGCTACTGTATTCAGGGCTGGGTGTCCTGCGTCTGCAACTTTCCGGAGCCAACGATTGGCTTCTTCTCCCTCTGTCCATCTGATGCCCTTTCTTCTTGTCGCCTTTTTGTTGTCTTTCTTCTTGTGGCTTCTCTATTTCCTTTTTCCCTTTCTTGACAACCACAGATCTGATTGTTTGTTGCGTGTCCTTGTTCTTTTCATTTCCCTCTTGCGGTAGGTCTTTCCATTCTTCATTTGAGACATGGATTTGGAGGACGTCTTCTTTCTTGTTGGAAGGCATCATCTTGGCTGCTGAATCCCCAGTCTTCATTTTCTTCCTTGGTGGTGCTTCATCTTCTGACCGTACCTCTCCATCTGATTCCTCCGCTTCATCTTCGGATGATGGCACGTGCAAACAAATCGTGCACAGAGTGGAATCGTGATCGCAAAAGGCACAGCAAAGTTGCTGACAGTCCTCGCATCGCCCGTAACAGATGGCTTGTCCCTCCGTAGTCAGGTCTGGAATCGGCGCTGAACAGCAACGAGACAGAATGTTCTGTCTGCACCCTTTGGACAGCTTTTCTTGTGAATGATCCTTATGGCATTTCACCATTGTGATAGCTGAAATAAACACAGGGGTATTTTGCATTTGATCCCATTGTGCATTCAAAAACTGCAATTCCTGTTCCCATTCTGTCATTTGTTCCGGTGTAAGGTCCGTACTAGCATCAGTCACAATCGCACCCACTGTGGGAGCGTTTTGTGTCGTCTTATTCGTATTGTTCCCTGTGTCACGCCACTGTTTGGCCATATTTTCCATATTCCCTCTCAATGCTCCCATGCGCGCTAAAATACGTGCCTGTTGCATGCCATGATCGTATGGTTGCATTGGTTGAAACGCGACATTTCTCATTTGATTGGGCATTGGATATTCAATTTGAGGGTATGTTGGGTATGTGATTTGTGGTTGCATCTGTCCATATTGGTATGTTGGGTTGAGTGCATTTCTTTGCATGAAATTTCCACCTCTGGGTGAAAATCCTCCACGTCCCCGCATCATTTGTCCCCGAAATGAGGAATTTTGAAACATGCGTGGTGCTTGGTTCATAGGCCCGTTAGTCATGGTCCTGCAAACAGCCTGTATATGGCCCGCACGATTGCAATTGAAGCAAATCGGCCTCCCATCAAATGTCCTTGTTTGCCGTTGTCCTGTTTGCCCCCGCCTTTGATTATAGCCACCTCTGTTGTTCTGATTGCCATAATTGGTACGTGCTTGGTTTTGTTTCTGTATCATGTCGTGTACCGTGCTTTCCAATGTATTGAAACGCTGTTCCAAAATTCTGTTTTGTGGCGCCTCATTTCCTATGGCTGCCACCGTAACCGCTTTCGGTGTCTCTGCGATGCCTTGCAACTCAAATCGGCGAGCGGATGCCACTGCCTCTGCAAAAGTCTGTGGATTTGCATATGCAACAGGTTTCTTGAGCGCTGGACCCAAATTCTCAAGGAATCGATCCAAAAGCATCCGTTCCCTGTTTTCCGCATCCATTTCTGGGTAGGCCTCTTGGATCAGATCTTGCAGTCGATCTGCGAACATTTCGGCTGTTTCTGTCATTGTTTGTTTGCATTGTGAATATTTCATTGCATTCAATCGTTTGGCTTCTTTCGAATTGAACTGATCCGTAAGCTTGGCTACGACTGTGTCATAGCTTGCAGC
>JASAMW010001029.1:0-10286 GCA_030247985.1 Epsilonema sp. ZAB3_2
GGTTAAATTTTTTTGGAAAACCAATTTTATTTTTTGAAATCTACATCAAATACTACATAAGATAGGCTACATTTGCGTTTAAATTGCGCGAATTTTTGGTCTGGAAAAAAGGCAAATTTTGGCACCACGTGGACCCTGTGGAGGCACAGACGGTAGGCATATGGCGATCGGAGGATCCGAACGTCTTGCGCAAACCTGATAACCTATGTTTGGTTCACATATCCGTCCTCTATCTGCAACGAAAGGTATGATAGACCTAAAAATAGACTTTTGGCTGCGCAATTCATCGATCGATAATACTCATAATTACGCATCTCCGGATACCCCGTGAGACGCTTGACCAAAAAGCAAGGTGTTCAGTAGAGAGGCAAGCTCTCACCAGAACGTACCTTTTTATTCTGGGTAAACACCGACCCTTCCATCGTCGAAATCCCACTTATTCCCGACCTAAACATCAAATTTGCAAGTTCACCCAGCCGTACAACACAACCGACCTTCGTAAATTTCGCTATGCGACCGCGCTGCCATCTCGCGGATACGACAAAAATCAATACAGAACAGATGCCACAGTAAATAATGCGCGCTACGTCGACAGGACAACTGGAGAATATTTTCGTTCAACCAATGAAAACGCTGCCAAATATTTTCGTTACGCTCCGCCTTTGCATCAATAGCGTGTGGCTGTATTCCTCTTCCCTCGCAAGATGCCAGCGCGAGCGCGTAGCGAAAATGACGTCAGGGCATGCGTTGAGTGTCAACTTGGAAAGTTGATGCTGAAGTCGGGAATAAGAAAGGTTTCGCGGCTGGAAACGTCGGTTTTTACCCAACGTTCTAAGGTTGGTATAAAATTCAGCCCTCCTCGGAGGGGTTGAATTACCAAGTTTTTGGAATAATGCTTGGATTTCCAGGCGCGATTTTCAATCAAAAGTTTGTTGGAATGGTGTTCTACGTCGCTCTCTCAGCCGATCAATCAATACGGAGGCAGAGGTCAGCTCGCGACCACGTACTTTCGCAAAGCGCAACCCGTCATGACGCGCTCACCAGAGGAATTCCCTATTGGGGACTATGGGGTAAACCCGGACACGGGGTTAAACCTGGACACCTCAGCTTTTCTGAACTTGCTGTTTCAACAAATGATGAACATGGTGTATAGTCTGGCCAGTAGGAGTTTGGCATGGCATTTAAGGCGCGGGGTAAGAACGTGGAGAAACGGAACAAACCCCGAGGTCAAAAACCACCCCGCAAGGCCAAAAACGAGAAACAAGAACAAAAACAAAAACAAAAGAAAACAACCACAAAACAAACAGCCAGGCAAAAACCACCACCCAAAAAAAAAAAGAGACCAAAAGAAAAAAACAGACAGGGGAGAAAAACCAAAAACAGGGGACCCCAAAACACCCCCCCCAACCCACCAAACCCCACGATAGCTCATTTGAAAGAGGAGAGCTCAAGGAATCGTTTGGTAGAATACTTGTCTCGATCGGTCGTATGGTTCTTGAGATATACAAGGTGTCCGGGCTCCGGGTTTATGCCAGTGGGGCGCTACACACGTGACCTTCGAATTCGCTCCGAATTCGGAGCCCTGACTATGCTTCAACATGCAAAATCCGAGTTCGCTCCGAACTCGCTCCGTTTTCGGAACGTGCGTGTGAACATCCAAGTTTGTAATTCGAAGTCGTGTGAGTATTTGACGTTCGTTTCGGTTCAAAACGAAGTCTTTTCAAACACGGAGCGAACTCGCTCGGAGTAAACTCGAAGCACGTCTGAAGCGCACCAACACCAATAATAAATAAATGCATTAGTACCTGCGACACCTCCGGCCAAGGCACCGGGTGGGCCAGCGAGGAAACCACCAGCAGCCGCGCCTCCAGCGCTCCACGCCACTTGCTTACTCCTATTGGTGCAGCAGGTATCTTTACCGGGTAAATTTTACCCGGTACCGGGACAATTTTGAGCCGGTAAAATTTACCGGCTTACCTTTTACCACCTGGCCTTGCCGGTATTACCGGAGCCGGTAAAAATTTTTACCGCCGGTACCGGATTTTACCGCCTACCACCTTGCACTGCGAGTACCAGGTAAAAATTGATGGCTGTATTATATGATCGAGCTATTTCAAGCAAGTTTTTGTGCAGCAGTACTAAGTTCTCGATACTTTTTGTGAAATTTCACACCTTTTCTTTCTGTGCTTGTTTTGTTGGTGACTTTTTACGAACCCAAAGCACATTGAACATCTAAACTAGATATCATTAGGATATTGCCTAGGTTTACCCTCGACCCTCATACCCTCGACATCCGCAATTGGCACGCAGGTTCCCTTGGCCATTGGGCCCAAAAACTTCTCAATCAAATGAACAAAAATTATTGGGAAGCAGGCTGTACGTATGTACAGATAGATGGAATTATTTTTTGGTTCATGTTTGTTTAGTACGTACGCACCTACATACCTATGCTTATGCATGCTGTGCGGTACGTACGCACTACGTAACGTAATTCGAGTTACGACCACCAATAAATTCGCTTGAAATTAGGCCACACATTTTACCGGATTTACCGGGTAAAAATTTCTGACTTACCGGTTTTACCGGGTAAGGATTTCTGAAAAAGGTAAAATTACCGGTTTACCGGGTAAAATACCATGCAGCCGGTATGCACCAATATTACTCACGCCCCACAAGGTTCTCTTCAATTCCGGAGCTGCTTCTAGCAACTGAACCAGGCCCGCAAAATATTCGTCGTTGTTGGGCTGTTTTGCCATATTATGGCTACGTGTTCAAGGCACCACTAAAACGGCTAATCTTCAAAAAAAGAAAAGGAAGTTTAGAAGGGCACACTGCACACAGAGTTTACAACAAGACGTCAAACAATATGTCAAAGTAATGCAACGCGCAGTTATAAAAGCAGAACTGCATGAGCCAGCAAACAACGCAAGGCGATCAACTTTTTATCACACACAACACACTACAAACATATCGAGTCGTGGTACACGTACCTACGTACCATAGCAAGCGGTATTTATCTTACAACATCCGTCAAACACTTTTAAATGTGATTCATAGCCACTTGTCAACCTTCATACTACTACACTGACACCGGAACGGTACACGCAGTCATACTTACGTAGTATTACATACAGATGCTCATGCTACATACATACTCCACAACGTACTATATGTTATGTACGTTACATACTCATATTATGTACGTACGCATACAAAACAGTAGTAGCACATTATTATTGAAGTGTACAACTGTAAACCAAAACAACAACTTCATGATCAAGAATCAAGATTACAATAGAACTCGTCCTTATATCATTATCCAGTACCAAAGTCTTGTGAAAACCACGTCAAGTTTGAAAAACATACGAAAAGTCACGGAGACGGACATATAAACTGTGGCGTGCTTGTGTCCGATAAAGATGTCACGTTAAAATATAGTGGTCAATAATAGGTGTGGTTGAAATAAGTAAGGAAGAGTGTCAAAACAGCTTATAGTCTGAACAGAGAGAGTTGGCTATGGGACACAAGTCGTACTGCGTAGTTTGCTTGTACTTCTGCTAAATACAGTAGGAGACTAGTACACGAAGCAGGGACAGAAATCCGGTTTTGAGAATATCTATTTTACGCAACGCGCCTTGAATGTCATTGCCAACTCTTACTGGCCAGACTATACTTACACTTGTGCCTTTTATCAGCAGTGGATATAGGCGTTGAATGCGGCAGGATACCATTCCCATTTCAACCATACCTATTTGCGCATCATGTACTTTTCTCTTCACTTCTTAGGCACCAGGCGCCCTCGTTTGATCAGCAGGACGATATAAGCGTTAAACGCCCGGCAGCATGATACTATTCCTCCCATTTCAACCACACCTATGTACCTTGCCCATCGTACACTTTTCCCTTCTCTTCTAGGCACCGGGCGCCCTGGTCTTGACCTGACTAGTGATGGTGTTGAGGAGGAGTTGTCGATTGACTTCGTTCTGTACGTAGTACATGAGATCTTCCACTCCCACGCTCCCCACCAACTCCTGAACCCGCCGCACCAACTCCTCCTTCTCGGAGTCGGACAGATTGGACAGGACGGACAGCAGGGAGTTGTAGTCGGCAGTGCGGTAGCCCGCGTAAGCACCTGCGGAAAGAGAACAGAATAGGAGCTGGAGGGTACTGCTTGCTGTTGGCGCGTTCACCAGGCGTCCGTCACGTCCGTCCGTCAAATCCGTAACGGACGTATCTAGGAGTACATGGCACAACGCAAACAACCGTGTACTCCTAGATACGTTTTACGGATTGACGGACGGACGGATGTCTTACGGATGTCTGGTGAACGCGCCATGTGGGGTAAAACCGGCCATCTAAGCTAGCGGTTTACACATTGCCGTTTCAACATATGATGAATCAAAGGCCACATACACCCTTTGCGGCCACTGTTTTTTCTGGCCGCAGCCACCTCATGGCCAAGGCCGCAGGGTGGCCAGCAAGCGGATGTTGCGGCCAGGCGGCCATCTGAGATCATAAAGGGGTTAACGCAAGTAGCGAATACTATATGCTTTGCACTACCTGCTTTCGACACATGAACCACAGCAGATCTGTGACGTGCCAAGTTCCGTATGGCGATAGCCGGGCCCCGAAAAAGGGGAAGAGAAATACGAAGGACCGAACGGGAATGGAACCCGCTCCTCCTCGGACACAGCTGTGGGTGGACATAGGCACACGGCCACGTGCCGGCCTAGGGAAAGATGACTAAACTCGCCTTTACATACCCAGAACTAGTGTGACGTACACTACTGGCCTCGGACGCTATTGCCATGCATACGTACGCAGTAGTGCGCTACACACGAGGTGAGTAAACTCACGGGGAAATCCCCGTAAGTATGTGATGAAGCATAGGGTGCCGGTGAATTCACCGTGAGTTTGAAACTCACCACGTGTGAACACGTGAGAAAAATTTTGCGCTTGGGAGCAAGTGAGAATCAATGTTCTACACAAAAAAATGAAACTCGAAGTTTAAACTCACCGTGAATTCACTCACCACGTGTGTAGCGCACTAGTACGTGACAGATCTTACCAGCCATAGCGCAGACGAAAGCGCCTCCGGGCCCGGCCACAACTCCGCCCAGCACCGTACCGCCAGCCACCCAGGCCAGTTGCTTCAAAATCCCCACCGAAGTTCGTTGCAGTTCCGGCGATGTCTGCAAAATCTCCATCAGCTTCGAGTAGTAGGTCAAACTGGGAATGATCGCCATAGTTTCGTTGCTGCAACTGCACCTTCCAACATAATTTTCTGGAGGAATGCACTGACTCATAAATAGGGTACCATGGGGCAAACCCGGCCGGCTTTATTGGCGGGGTTTCATTGGTGGGCGGGCCATCCAAGGAGTAACAAGGGCTTTGAGTTCTCATGTGGCCGGGTTTACCCCACGCAACCCTATATAAAAGAAAGCAACATACGAAAAGTACAAAACGCAAGTCTAGAAACTGCATTGCAAAATTCATTTCAAGACCATCGATCACATAAAGTTTTTTATTATTGTGCCACCAAAAGGCACAGCAGAGGAACAGAAACAAAACAATCAAGAACTCATAAAAGATATCCTTGCGGAGCAAAATGGCCCCAAAGGAATTTCTATCAACCATATGCAGTAAGGCGATTGGGTTGGTCGATGGCGACTCCTCGGTATTTAGTGAAAGTTTGGATGGGTGTCTACGGGGTCGTCGACGTCATTTGTTGTCTATTCTTGTTTTCACTCGCTCCTTTGACGCTCCCAGATGATTGAACAAGGTCGACAGCCTCACAGGCATCGATCCAAACTTTCACTAAATGCCGCGCGCGGGGTCGCCATCGACAAACAAAATCGCCTTACTGCATATGGTGGATAAGTTCTTGATACGCTTTTGCTACACGTACGCATCATCAAACATATGGAGGATTTTTAGGATTCCCCGGTTCATCTTCAAAGCCCTCTTCCAGTATCTTTCGCTTGTAGTCCATGTATCTGTAGGCCTTTTCATAGCCGGATCTGTGTAGCCCTTCCAATATCTTTCTTTCTATCTCCACAACAGCTCGTAAAGTCAGCACCAATGTATCGTGATACAGCATACTGTAGACGTTCAAGCCTACAACAGAACACAACAAAGATAGAACGGATAAAGTTGGCATGAAACTTAGCGACCACCATGTAGGGTAGCGTGCGGCAAAACCGCCCATGCGAAAATCCGCCCACCTATGGCGCTTTTACAGGTCAAAGTCAAGTCAGGTCTAGGTTGTCAAGTCATGGTTAGGAACGAAGTAACAGAGGCAGAAGTTTCCCGAGAGATACATTTTCGAGAGTCATGTTTTGAATGGGGGTAAAAGCGCCATAGGTGGGCGGATTTGCCCCATGGACGGTTATGATGGACATCTATTGTATGAATAGGCCGGGCGTGCGCCGAGCGCATTATCTGCTAAACGTGGATGAGACACAAAAAGAGGCAATAAGTAAGTAGCTACTGCGGGGTAAATCCGGCCATTCAGGTGGAAAACACAGCAACGCTGATTACAAACAAACAACCGCCGGGTTTACCCCGAATAACCACGTGTGTTTTTTATTACCATAGGTGGGTAGAATATCAAATCCGTCCACCGATTCACAGTAGGCTATCAGAGCTTCTGAGGCCGTGTCAGGGGTGTCGACGAAGAGGATGGAATAGCCCCAATTTCGCTTCTCAGCCATTTCTTCCAGATACTGAAGAACAAGCAAATGGGACCACATTAGTAGGGTAAACTCGGGGAAATTCTGACCGAAACATCACAAAACCCATATTATACGAGACAAAAATTGGTCGGCAATTGGGTGCTATGCACGGGTAAATAAATAAACAAGTATTTATGGTACCACTGTGGTCGTTCATTCAAATCAAACGCTCAAAATTTCTGGCAAATAGGCCTAAATGTGAAAAATTTTCCAAAGTCTTGCACATAATGTGTGTCGCTAGCGGAATCGGGCCAGGGGTAATTCGGTCCACCCATCCTATCCTATCCTATCTGCTGTTAGAAAGGCTGGAACGTAGTAAATGTGTTCATCAAAATCATCCTCGCACTTTCCTCCGTCTGAAAGTTTCACAGTTTTTCTGATTCGTCTTTCTCAGCTAAACGAAAAATGTAGCAGGGGTGGCCCGAAGTCCCCCTGGCCAGAATTACCCGAACCATCCTAAAACATATCCATTGTTACGTATGCCTACGTATGGCAATAGCGTCCGAAGCCAGTAGTAGCGTACGTACACTACATAGATCAAGGTATGTAAGGCGAGTCTAGCCAATCTGTCCCCGGACCGGCACCTGGTGGTGTGCCTTAGTGTGCAGCTGTGTCCGAGGGTAGCGGGTTCGATTCCCGTTCGGTCCTATTTCTCTCCCCCCTTTTCGGGGCCATCGCCATACGGAACGAGGCACGTAACACCATACATTAGTTGAGTCTTCCGGGGTCTCCAAGTAATCATATTTCTTGGGCAGCCTCTCAAACGAGTCCACGATGACCAGATCGTCCTGCGCGTGTTTCACCGTCAGTGCAGAGCACAAGCCACGAACGCGGGTGCCCATAGGCAGCATGTAGAACCACGTCTTCGGACCGCGAATTCCGTGCGCTATCCCGCCTGCAATTATGTGAACCAACAGTGATAGTCTGGCCAGTAGGAGTCAAGGCCGTCCTGCTACTTTCTCCTTCAGCTGCGCACAGCGCACAGGAGAAGGAGGAAAAGAAGGAGGAATACGGAATGCCATGTACTCCTGACATTTACATACTCAACCTGCAAAGAAGTCCGTGGCACAGGAAACAAAACAGCCATGAACACTTTGAGAAACAATATATAGGAGTCCTTGCGGTGTTATGGAGATCGCAAAACGAAACCTTGAGTCCCACTGCCAACTCCTACTGGCCAGACTATACTATAGTATTGGCTTCAACGCACTAAGGTCATGAGGTGGTCACGAAGTGGCCTCGCGGTACCGTATTTACCGATGCATTGCAAAAATCGAGAGGTCCTATATGGGGCTATGCATTGGGGGTAGCTATGCAGGGGACACTTATTTTGTTTTTGAGAAAAGCGTAGACAATTGTTCGATCTTTGTAAATACCGTATTTACCGGTGCATAGCCCCATGGGGGTATGCAAAAATTGAGAGGTCCCATATGGGGGTATGCATAGGGGGGGTTATGCATTGGGGGGTGTTATGCATGGGGCATTTTTTATGTTTTTGAGAGGTGCGCAGAGGTTTTTGAGAGGTGCGAAACACCACTGGAGATGGAAGGTGATGGATTTTCGGAAAAACTTTTGCACCAACAGATAGTCCTTATAATGGTCCTTCTGAATGCCTACTTTGTTTGCCGCCACCTGGCCTATTCTACGCAATTCTACGAACTCTGCATAGCCACTAAGTACTGGGAGATCAACTAAACCCCACTGGAGATGGAAGGTGATGGATTTTCGGAAAAATTTTTACACCAGCAGATAGACTCTATAATGGTTCTTCTGAATGCCTACTTTGCTTGCCGCCACCTGGCCTATTCTACGGAATTCTACGAACTCTGCAAAGCCACAGTACTGGGAGATCAACTAAACCCCACTGGAGATGGAAGGTGATGGATTTTCGGAAAAATTTTTCCACCAGCAGATAGACCCTATAATGGTTCTTCTGAATGCCTACTTTGTTTGCCGCCACCTGGCCTATTCAACGCAATTCTACGAACTCTGCAAAGCCACTAAGTACTGGGAGATCAACTAAACCCCACTGGAGATGGAAGGTGATGGATTTTCGGAAAAAATTTTTACACCAGCAGATAGACCCTATAATGGTTCTTCTGAATGCCATCTTTGCTTGCCGCCACCTGGCCTATTCTACGGAATTCTACGAACTCTGCAAAGCCACTAAGTACTGGGAGATCAACTAAACACCACTGGAGATGGAAGGTGATGGATTTTCGGAAAAATTTTTACACCAGCAGATAGACCCTATAATGGTTCTTCTGAATGCCTACTTTGTTTGCCGCCACCTGGCCTATTCTACGCAATTCTACGAACTCTGCATAGCCACTTAGTACTGGGAGATCAACTAAACACCACTGGAGATGGAAGGTGATGGATTTTCGGAAAAATTTTTACACCAGCAGATAGACCCTATAACGATTCTTCTGAATGCCTACTTTGCTTGCCGCCACCTGGCCTATCCTACGGAATTCTACGAACTCTGCAAAGCCACTAAGTACTGGGAGATCAACTAAACACCACTGGAGATGGAAGGTGATGGATTTTCGGAAAAATTTTTACACCAGCAGATAGACCCTATAATGGTTCTTCTGAATACCTACTTTGTTTGCCGCCACCTGGCCTATTCTACGCAATTCTACGAACTCTGCATAGCCACTAAGTACTGGGAGATCAACTAAACCCCACTGGAGATGGAAGGTGATGGATTTTCGGAAAAATTTTTACACCAGCAGATAGACCCTATAATGGTTCTTCTGAATGCCTACTTTGCTTGCCGCCACCTGGCCTATTCTACGGAATTCTACGAACTCTGCAAAGCCACTAAGTACTGGGAGATCAACTAAATCCCACTGGAGATGGAAGGTGATGGATTTTCGGAAAAATTTTTGCAGCAGCAGATAGTCCCCACAAGGCTCTTCTGAATGCCTACTTTGTTTGTCTCCACCTGCAATAGTGATCGCTAGTGATCGATCTCTGCATCTCCACTCTTAGTGCTGGGAGGTCAACCTAAACCCCACTGGAGATGGAAGGTGATGGATTTTCGGAAAAATTTTTACACCAGCAGATAGACCCTATAATGGTTCTTCTGAATGCCTACTTTGCTTGCCGCCACCTGGCCTATTCTACGGAATTCTACGAACTCTGCAAAGCCACTAAGTACTGGGAGATCAACTAAACCCCACTGGAGATGGAAGGTGATGGATTTTCGGAAAAATTTTTACACCGGCAGATAGTCCCTATAATGGCTCTTCTGAATGCCTACTTTGTTTGTCTCCACCTGCAGCACTATTGAACGCTAGTGATTCTACGAACTCTGCATAGCCACCTAAGTGCTGGGAGGTCAACCTAAACCCCACTGGAGATGGAAGGTGATGGATTTTCGGAAAAATTTTTACACCAGCAGATAGACCCTATAATGGTTCTTCTGAATGCCTACTTTGTTTGCCGCCACCTGGCCTATTCAACGCAATTCTACGAACTCTGCAAAGCCACTAAGTACTGGGAGATCAACTAAACCCCACTGGAGATGGAAGGTGATGGATTTTC
>JASAMW010001030.1:0-29085 GCA_030247985.1 Epsilonema sp. ZAB3_2
AAGACAGGAGAAGGAAAGACAAAAGAAAGCAACTGCCAGCTTCCAGTGCACAATCGCCATGAATGTACACCTTCCTCACTGACAGCAGCTGAGAAGACAGGAGAAGGAAAGACAAAAGAACTGCCAGCTTCCAGTGCAGCAACTGCCAGCTTCCAGTGCACAATCGCCATGAATGTACACCTTCCTCACTGACAGCAGCTGACACCAGGAGAAAGAAGGAAAGACAAGAAAGCAACTGCCAGCTTCCGGTGCACAATCGCCATGAATGTACACCTTCCTCACTGACAGCAGCTTGGAGAAAGGAAGACAAAAGCAAATAGGAGCAACTAGGAGGCGCTGGAGGAAGGAGCGTCAGGGGCCGCACTGGCGTTCCTCCAAGATTCCCTCACTCCCTCACCGCACCATTCCACGAATTTGGGCAGCAAGGAGATGACGTCAAGCGCGGATCTTCGTAGCGACCATCGAGTTTACCCGTGCAGTCGAAGACGGCTGAAAGCAAAATACCGTATTTACAGTGTAATATATAGTCCTACAACAACGGTACAGATAGGCTGGGAGCTGAGTTGGCAGTTACGTACATAGTGAAGGAAACTCGATATCTGTTGACCGCTGTCCGGCGCTTGTCTATTCTCGCTACTACGCTGCTACTAAAAGATCGGCCAACGGTCTTGGTCAATCCATCTTTCCACCGCAAGAAAAGAGCAAGAACTACTAAAGGGTCGCACGCCGGCTGATTATTGACTTACGTACACTGCCAACCTTGCTCAGCCTACGTACTGTATGAACACACCCTGGCGTAGTGGTTTCACGCGCAAGGGCGGGTTCGATTCCCACACCCTGCAACACAGTTCCCCGTACGCACACCAGGTACCTAAACTAGATAGAGTTCTGTGGGGCAAACCCGGCCATGGGAAAATCCGACCAGCTTCAGGTACCTGAACTAGATCTAACTTTTACACTGCCAACTTAGATCAGCCAGACAATACTGAACTACTACTATACCATGCATGATACCTACACATATGTATGTAGCTACACAGCGCGCTAGAAACGCTACTACATTGTCCGTACCTACCTACCAACTTCTGTACTTTAGATGCGTACATGTAGTAGCTTCACGGTGATTCTGGGGCGGCTGAGTTTGGGGTGAAGGTGTTGACGCCACCGCACCATTCCACGCAGTTGGCCTGGCATAGGTGCTCAGTCGTGATCTCGTTCTTCCACTCGAACCAGGCCTGGCTGCAAGGAGAGCGGGGATCTTCGTAGCGACCGTCAAGCTTGCCGGTGCAGTCAAGACAGCTAAAACAATACACATGCTTGCATTCGCTGGTATTCCAGAAAGACGTACAACTTTGTTCAAGCTTGCTTCAATATGACTTGCTTCAATATGACTTCAGTTCGCCTTGGCTTAGTGGTAAAATGACAGGTCGGGGTTCGAATCTTACACGGGCCGCCGTGTGGCAGAGTGGTATAATCGTATGAGCCCGGTTCGATTCCCACCAATCAATGTTACGGTACCAAGATTACCACGATGAATGAACTAGTATATCAACCGATTCCTTCAGGAGCTCGGGTAGCCAGATTTTATCCATGGCCGGGTTTACCCTGGTGTTGACCGCTACTGTACATACCATGCATGATACATTACCTACACATATGTAGCTACACAGCGCGCTAGATACCCTACTACATTGTCCGTACCTACCAACTTCTGTACTTAGATACGTACTGTACATGTAGCTTCACGATGATACAACTTACGCGGGTTCTGGGGCGGCTGAGTTTGGGATGAAGGTGTTGACGCCACCGCACCATTCCACGAATTTAGGGAGCAGGCATCGACGCGTTCTTTACACTCGAACCAGGCCTTTTCGTAGCGACCGTCCAGCTTGCTGGTGCAGTCAAAGACAGCTAAAGCAATACACATGCATTAGTTGGTAGGTCAGGGTTCGAATCTTACACGGGCCGCCGTGTGGCAGAGTGGTATTATAATCGTATGAGCCCGGTTCGATTCCCGCCAATCAATGATGGGCCGCCGTGGCGGCAGGGGACGACATCAAAGACAAGAGCGCCAACATTTGAATAAAAGTGGATGCATAATGTAAACTTACATACGTATGTACAAACCCTACTGCTAGTGTCACAGTACTGTGGGGTAAACCCGAACACGGGGTAAACCCGGACACCTAAGCTTGAAGCTGCCGCTTCAGCATGAATGAACATGGGGGGATAAAAAACGATAAAAAACGTTACTGGGGTTATACACGAATCTGTACAGCATGCAAAGGCAAGCGAGGAAAATTTTATGGAACTGACAAAATCACACCGAAACTTTCCCTTCCCCGCTTACAATGGCATGAAAGAACAGCCCAGTACAGCCAAAATAACATTTTGGTACCTGGCGGGTTCAGGGGACGGCTGAGTAGATACTGTACCATACACATCACCAGCTGAACTAGTCACTTGAGCCTAATAGCTAGTATAGGGTAGCGTGGGGTAAAACCGCCCACGGGGAAAATCTGTCCACCTATGACGCTTTTAGGAAGGAAGAGGTACAGCCATGTATTGTGGGGATAAAAGCACAATAGGTGGGCGGATTTTCCCCTTCGGCGGTTTTACCCCACGCTACCCCACATACGTAATGTACGTACGTACATACCCGGCGGGTTCTGAGGAGCCTTGGTCGGCTGCGTGGGTGGGACGAAGGTGTTGACGCCGCCGCACCATTGCACCCACTTCGGGGCCAGGCACTGACCGGAGACCATTTCGGATCAGGGAGCGAGGCGCACTTGCACCTCCCCCCCCCCCCCCCCCCCACCCACCCACCCACTCAGCTTACAAAAAGCATAGCTTGGTTGCTAATTCCTTGGCCAGGTAGGCAAACGGGGGTATTGTGGGCTAATTCAGGCCACTTTTACTTCCCCCAACCGGCCCGAATTATCCCGCGCCATCCACCCACACGTAGGGTGCTCTGGGGTAAACCCGGACACCTAGTATACCTAAGCAACCATACGACCGATTGAGACTACCAATCGATTTCCTGAACTCTCCTCTTACAAATGAGCTACCATGTTCATCATTTGCTGAAGCGGCAAATTCAGAAAAGCTTGTGTCCGGGTTTACCCCACAGAACCCTACACGATACACACATTTCGTCGTAATAACTAACTTACGCGGTTGAGCGAGCGTTGGCGGAGGCGGCGGGAGCGTACCACTGCACGAACTGGGGGAGGAGGCACTGGCCGCAGATCAGGCGCCCTGGCACCGGTGCTCGAAGCTGCGGCACTCTACCACAGGGCGCGCGCGGATCCTCGTAGCGACCGTCCGGCAGCTGCGTACAGTCAAGAACCGCTAAACACAATACGCAAACATTAACGTAGGGTAGCGTGGGGTAAACCTGGCCACCAAAGTTTCAGGGATGCATATCTCAGTTTCAGGGATTCCTTCAGGAGCTTGGGTAGCCAGGTTTACCCCATGGTTGGGTTTACCCTGGTGTTGACCGCTGTCCGGCGCTCGTCTGTTCTCGCTACAAAACGTCTGACAAAGAAGTGACCAAGTAAAGCGTCGCATGCGGGGTTGACAACTGACTTTTACCCTGCCAACAGCCAGACAATACAGAACTTACTGTACATACCATGCATGATACCTACACGTATGTAGCTACACAGCGCGCTAGAAACGCTACTACGTTGTCCGTACCTACCTACCAATTTCTGACTTTAGTAGATACATACAGTACATGTAGTAGCTTCACGGTGATACAACTTACGCGGGTTCTGGGGCGGCTGAGTTTGGGAGGTGTTGACGCCACCGCACCATTCCACGTAGTTGGCCTGGCATAGGTGCTCAGTCATGATCTCGTTCTTCCACTCGAACCAGGCCTGGCTGCAAGGAGAGCGGGGATCTTCGTAGCGACCGTCCAACTTGCCGGTGCAGTCAAGACAGCTAAAACAATACACATGCATTCGCTGTACACATGTCATTGCTTTACATGCGCAAATATGATCTCAGTTAACCTTGGCTTAGTGGTAAAATGACAGGTCGGGGTTCGAATCTGGCCGTTGTGTGGCAGAGTGGTATAATCGCATGAGCCCGGTTCGATTCCCACCAATCAATGTCACGGTACCAAGATTACCACAGAGGCTTTTATCCTGAGCCAGGGTCCCGATCCCATTCCCAGCCTGTCTCGGTACCAAACCAAAAACTGGACATGGGCCGCCGTGGCTTGGTGGTAGAATCGCACGAATGGGCCACATCGGGGTTCGATTCTCACCCATCCCCTTACCTATTACATCACACAAAGCAAAGCAGCTGACTTACGCTCTGGGGTGGCTGAGTTGACGAAGGTGTTCACACCGCCGCACCACTTCACGAACTTGGGGAAAAGGCACTGGCCGGAGATCACGTCGAAAGCGTAGCCCTCCTGGCAGAAGTGCTCGATCGTCTGGAAGGCCTTGCACTCGAATCAGTGCTGGCTGCAGGGAGAGCGTGGGGCTTCGCAGCGGCTGTCGAGCTTGTTGGAGCAGTCGAAGACGGCTAAAGCAACACACGCGCCGTAGACACGTAGGTAGATAGGGTACTGTAACGAGCTATGGTGGACGCGTGATGGAACGAATGCACGCAAGCGCTGAGCTAGTCAAGTAGCCTATTAAGCCTGGCGCACTGCCGCACCCTGTACGTGGCATCCTCTAGCTAGGTATAGAAGCAGGAAACCAGCAGGACGAACAACGTTGAGTAGAAACGAAGACAAAGCAAAGTTAATAGGCCAAAGTCAACGCAGCCGACCTGAACAGAAGAGTTCACCAAGACTGAGTCTTTTCTTGGATGAGATAAAATTAGTAAGACACAGTTTAGTACATGAGCAATCCTGTTTGGGTCAGCGTTGTTGACCGCTAACTGCGCAAAACCTGCTGCTGCCATTGGGCAAATGCGACAAGGGACGACAAGACAATAGGGCATGAGCGCCAACATTTGAATAAAAGTGGATGCATACTGTAAGTTACATACGTACCGTATTTACCGGTGCATAGCCCCATGGGGGTATGCAAAAATTGCGCTACAATAACTGTGCAAAACCTGCTGCTGCCATTGGGCAAATGCGACAAGGGACGACATCAAAGACAATAGGGCATGAGCGCCAACATTTGAATAAAAGTGGATGCATACTGTAAGTTACATACGTACCGCATTTACCGGTGCATAGCCCCATGGGGGTATGCAAAAATTGAGAGGTCCCATATGGGGCTATGCATAGGGGGGTTATGCATTGGGGGGTTATGCATGGGGCGTTTTTGAGAGGTGCGCAGAAGCATATTTTTTAGGTCAAAAGCACGTGTTTTAGGGCATAATTGAGGTCAAAACAGGGGTGTTCTAGTACAATACACCCCCAAGCAGGCTAATAGGCATCTTAGCTTCGTGTGAAATTGACTAAATTGACTTGAAAATTGACTTGACTTGTGTGGGAGAGGCTATGTGGGAGAGGCTTGTAGGGGTACGCATAGGGGGGGGGGGGGGTTATGCAATGGCCATTTATGTTTTGCCAATATGGGGCTATGCATTGGGGGGGTTATGCATTGGGGGGTTATGCACCGGTTAATACGATGTACAAACCCTACTGCTAGTGTCACAGTACTGTGGGGTAAACCCGGACACCTAAGCTTGAAGCTTCCGCTTCAGCAAATGATGAACATGGTTAGCTAGTGCCCTATAATCTATAAACACACATTGGTTGAGCTTACGCGGGTTGGACGGTGCGTGCTGGTTCCGCCGCAGGCCTCGTACTGCGCGTCCAGGCAGGCGCTGGAGGGAGATGAAGTCGAAGGGGCGTCCGGGGCCGCACTAGCGTTCCTCCAGGATTCCCTGCCAGCAGGTCTGGCTGCACGGGGCCTTCGGGTGGCTGTAGGTGCCGTCCGGAAGCTGCTGCAGTCCAGGAGCACTGAAAAAATAATAGGGTGTAACCCCGGTCATGAGATTCATGGCTAAACCCGGCCGAGAAAAAAAACCGCATGCGTCCTCTGAGAAATCGCCGATTTCCAATAAAGTGTACATATGCGGCTATTTCTCGACAGACACGTAGACGCATGCGGTTTTTTATTTTCAATGCGGCTAAGATTTCTTTGCGCTACGTTGGTAGATCCTGATGGCGCGTTCACCAGACGTCCGTACGGACGTACGTCCGACGTATCTACATACATGAAGCATGTAGTCCTGGATCGTCCGACGTATTTAGGAGTACACGATTCATGTATGTAGATGCGTCGGACGTACGTCCGTACGGACGTCTGGTGAACGCGCCATGAGATATACGATGATTATGGTTACTAGGTGGCCGGTCGCGAAGCTAATAAAGGCATTACACAGCTCAAAACACGGATGCCGTCGCAAAGCTAATGAGGCAGCTCCATACACGCACTGTACCATACACATCACTAATCTATGGCTAGTATAGGGTAGCGTGGGGTAAAATCGCCCACTGGGGAAAATCCGTCCACCTATCACGCTTTTAGGAAGGAAGAGGCACAGCCATGTTTTGTGGGGATAAAAGCGCCATAGGTGGGCGGATTTTCCCCTTCGGCGGTTTTACCCCACATACGTACTGTACGTACGTACTACGTACATACCCGGCGGGTTTTGAGGATGCTTGGTCGGCTGCGTGGGTGGGACGAATTGCACCCACGGGGCCAGGCACTGGCCGGAGATCACGTCCGTTCCGGCGCCGCACAGACCTTCCTCCGCGAACCAGACCTGGCTGCAGGACGAGCGCGGCGGAAGGCCCGAGCAGTCGCATACAAAAGCAGGCAACTCAGTAAATGGAGGGCGGGGAAATTCGGACCAGGCAGCGAGACACACTCCCCCCGCCCTACCCACACACGGCCCGAATTATCCCGCGCCATCCACCCACACGTAGGGTGCTCTGGGGTAAACCCGGACACCTAGTATACCTACGCAACCATACGACCGATTGAGACTACCAATCGAATTCCTGAACTCTCCTCTTTCAAATGAGCTACCATGTTCATCATTTGCTGAAGCGGCAAATTCAGAAAAGCTTAGGTGTCCCGGGTTTACCCCACAGAACCCTACACGATAGACACATTTCGTCGTAATAACTAACTTACGCGGTTGAGCGGGCGTTGCCGGGAGGTGGCGGGAGCGTGGGCGGGACGAAGGTGATGACCACTGCACGAACTGGGGGAGGAGGCACTGGCCGGAGATCAGGCGCCCTGGCACCGGTGCTCGAAGCTGCGGCACTCCTACCACAGGGCGCGCGCGGATCCTCGTAGCGACCGTCCGGCAGCTGCGAACAGTCCACAACCGCTAAACACAAAACGCAAACATTATCGTAGGGTAGCGTGGGGTAAACTTGGCCACCTGGGATGCATATCTCAGCAGCCAATGGACCGGTTGAAACAAATGATTCCCTTCTTTCGAATGAGTTATTTAGTTCACTGCTGAGACAGCGAGTACAAGGGAGCTTACCCCACAGTACCCTATACCGTATTTTTGGGAGTATAGGGGATACACAATGGGGGGATAAATATGGGACAACGCTTTATTCTAGTACAAGACATGCTCAGCTAAGCTCTTCCAGTACATGGGGGTTATATACCAGGGGGATATACACAGGACAAAATTTTGTTTTGCCAATGGGGTTATACGTGGGATATACAATGGGATATACCCCCAAAAATACGGTAGCAAAGGCGATACATTTCTGCCCGCAGTAGGACCGAAGGGCACTATCGCCATGGGGTAAATCCGGCCATGGAAAAATCCGGCCACCGCTTTCAGGGCTAGGGCTTTTCTTTCATAGAGCTATTATTCGGTTCGGGTTTGCCCCGTGGCCGGGTTTGCCCCCTCGAATATAGCCCCCCTCGTATATAGCCCCCTAATCGGTGCCTATCGTCATTTGTACTCGTATATAGCCCCATATCAAAGACCGCGAAAAACGACGAAAACGAAGGTTTCTACAGCTGAAAGCAGCGTTTTCGGGTTTTCACCCCTCTTGACCACCCCATCCGACATTGGTCGATCATAGCCCAAAATGATAGTTTTGCGCAAAAATAGCTTGTTTTAGACCACGGGGCTATACACGAAACATTACAGTAGTATCCCACACCCAGACCTGGGCTGAAATTTCGCCTGTTCCGCTTATACGCCAAAGCTACTGAGCCTGAAGAAGCTTTTGGCTAAAATTCCCGTTATCCCTTCCCCTAGCTAGCGGTAAGATTCCCTTCCTAAAACTAACCCACATCAATAAAGAAAAAGCAGCCTTGCTTACGCGGAGGAGGCAGAGTGGTGGTAGAAGGCGGGGAAGAACGGCCCCTGCGGTTGAATGGATCTGGCAGGCGACGGACAGGGCCCAGAAGAGGGCGGCGAAGACCATGGCGAAGGATGCCGGGAGAGGTAGGCCAGTAGGGAGACAGACGTTTGCAGGTGAAAAGGAGAGAGAAGTCCGACCAACTATATAGCAACCTCAGTTCCAGCCGAAAATGAGGCGTCGAACGAGAGACGCAAACAAAAACATGGGCGAGTGGAGAAGTTTCGAGTTTGTTGGCGAATGGCATGTAAATTTTGGGAAGGAGGGGTGACAAAGTCGTCCGGGAACGAAGTTTGTAGGGGAGGAAGCTATTTGCATTGTCTGCGGGTAGAACGTTAGGCTGGATGATATTACGTCAGATGATTTCACGAAGCTTTTTATGGGGAGGAAATTTGCATGAAGTGTTGACTGGCCAGGGGGAAAAGGAGTGACAGACTCGCACAGAACAGTCGTACATTGGAAATTCCAACCAAGTGTTGCAACAAGCTTGCAAGGAGCTCCTTGAAGCTTGCGAAAAGGTGAATCTATCATCCCTCTTAGTCACACTTCAAAATATTCAAATTTTTTAAACGCTACGCGCGACGTAAACTTTCCTTTGTGTCGTGCAAAAATTTGCATTTTTCGTTTTGTTTTAGCGACAAAAAATTTGCATCAAGACCCAATCAACGAAGCCGGTTCACAGACATCTAGAAAGTACACGGACATAGCACTCTATTTTGGTACTGGACATCAGGTAGAAGTCCATGCACATACGTAACATGTGGAACACAGGGCAGCTTTTACACTCCAGAGTACTATAGCACAAAATTGGCATGCAACTAGGTTTGGTAGGTATCTTGTCATTCGAAAACAATATCTCCTTCAATTTTACCAGATTTTACATCAAGGTTAAGCTATATACCTGAACAGATGCCCACTTTTTCACATCCTACATAGTGCACTCACTTACTCACCATGCAGTGCACTTACTGTGTATGAGAATGAAGGAAAACAGCATAGAACAAGGACCAGTTACACACATCACAAATCATCATTGCAAACAGCAGTAATTGATAATAGGAATACCATATTTTGGGTGTATATCCCCTTGAGTATATCCCCAACATATTATATCCCCCTGGTGAATAACCCCATCCATGTACTGTAGGGTACCTTAACTTACCGATGTAAGCTGGTCATAGGCTAGCTATAGCTACTCCTACACCAAGTTACTATGCTAATAGGCCTAGCTGATCATGTCTTGTACTAGAATAACCCTGTTTTAACTTCAATTATGCCCTAAAACACATACAGGATCTCATTATAAACCAAACACTGCATAACCCCATCAGACCACTTGATTTTGTATAGCCCATGGGGTATTCACCCAAAAATATAGTGTGGTACAAAATCACAACTGGGATGATCCACTGGACAGCTTTTTGACCTTCGTTTGTTTGCGCTTCATCGTTCCTGAGCTAAAAAGCATACAAAGAACATTTGTCAAGACCAATTATCAGTGAAGAGTATGATGCAGAAATCGTTTTTATTTCTTCTCCAAAAAACCGCATCTCTTTCTGTGGAGCATGTGCAGAGATATCTCACTCAGAAGATCCCCAGTTTGAACTCCCGCGTGTTGAAAGATAGCCATTCCGTTCTGGATATCACACCTAGTGTCCGCACAAAAAAAATAAATTCGTGGACTCCTTTGTCCGCCTAAGCTCTCTAGAAGTCCGTGGCCGGTTGTCTTCTTTTACAAATTATGGCGGAGTTGAGCTTGCTGCATTTTCTGCATATTTTTTTAATTTTATATACCCTGTGGCGCTGCTTTACACAAATGTATAAATGCAGCTAAAAATATTCGCACAGCCGTGAACTCCTAGAGAAACCATCTGAACAAAACCTCTCTAGGAGTGCATGACACAGCAAAAAGTGTTTATTTGGAGCGCCCTTAACTCCTCCTGTCCTCGGCGAATTCGACGACCGTTTGACGGCCGTCCAACGGCCGTTTTGACGGCCGTTTTATTGCCGGCCGCCGTTGCGACCGTTTCCGCCGTTTTTTTATTTTTCGTCGCTCCGCACCACCGAAAATGGCAGAAGACGTGAAAAATTTGTTATTCCTTCGTTTTTTATGTGATATCAGGGATTTTTAGCCAAGATTTAGCCCATACGCGCGAATGTTATCAGTTTTGACTCATTCTGCCTTCTCTCTTCGCTCCTTTCACTCGTGGTAGTGCGGAGCGACGAAAAATAGAGAAACGGCGGAAACGGCCGTCGACGGTCGTAACGGCCGTTTTCCGGCCGGAAAACGGCAATAAAACGGCCGTCAAAACGGCCGTTGGACGGCCGTCAAACGGTCGTCGAATTCGCCGAGGACAGGAGGAGTTAAAGGAGCATAGAGTACATACACGGACAGCAGGACAGGAAAATCCAAAATCCAGCACATAATGACCCAAAACCCAGAAACTTGAACTGCGTACTCCTTCTGGTTCCTGCTGCCTTCCACCCGTGATTTCATATTCTTTTTCTTATGAGAATGTCGTCAGGTGTCGTCAAGAACAACCAGGAATCTGGTGTGGAGTCGGATGGAGAGGCGGACTACAGCTCACTGATAACTGCCACAAACCGCAAGCGAAAGCGGCAGCTCACTGGATGGCAAGCGCTTGGTATTGTGACATTTTGTGCTATTATTTGCGCAAAACCTTCCTCATTTTTCCGACAATCTCGCATATTCTCAGTGGACCGAATACTATCGTGTGACTCCTGCTTTGCCTGTGCAGATTTAGATTTGCCCAGTTTGTACAATGTAATTTCGTTCAGGGGGTGAGGCTAAAAGGCGGACGTGGACGCTATGCTAAACGGTGGACACAGACAAAGCGAACGCGGCGATAGATTTGCATCCGATCCGCCCCCGCCTTTTAGTCATCTTTTAGTCCAATTTACCCAATGTGATCAAAAAGAGCAAGTTGTACTTTTTCGGCTTAGGATGGGACTTTGGCTTAGGCTGAGGCCTACCCCTCTGCATTCAATACCTAAGCCTTAGCCTAAGCCTAAAGCCTAAGTCCCGTCCTATAAGCCTATTTTGAAAAACACAACTTGCTTTATTTGATCACATTGTGTAAAAAATGCCCCGTAGCGATGTACAGCAGTATCCTGATCAGACAGTGACTTCAGACCATGGCGGTTACGCTTACATATGCAATGTTTCGTCCGCTTTTCAGCCCATTCTCCACCAAAGTGGTAGAAAGAAGAGTCAGCACATAGGACTAAAAGGCGGGCGCGGATGCAAATCTATCGCCGCGTCCGCTGTTTAGCCCAGCGTACGCGTCCGCCTTTTAGCACCTACCCTATTTTCAGGCCTAGATGCGAACGTGTTTCGTGGTGTGCAAAAGAAAGGCTACAGGCAACCGACACCGATTCAACGAAAGGCGATTCCTCTGATAGCGGAAGGGCGTGACATCGTGGCGATGGCTCGTACGGGAAGCGGGAAAACGGCCGCATTTCTCCTACCGCTCTTTCAACGTCTCAAGTGCAGATGTGCTCGCTCGGGAGCGCGCGCTCTGCTAGTCCTGCCTACCAGAGAATTGGCTCTTCAAACCTTCAAATTTACCAAAGAAGTACTGTACGTGAACGTGCAAAGTTCTGCTTAGGGGAAGAATGGAGGACGTATGTAGTGAAAAGAAAGGAGGAGGCATTAGTGGGCTACACACGTGGTGAGTAAACTCACGGTGAATTCGACGGTGAGTTTGAACTTCGAGTTTTATTTTTCGTGCAGAGCATTCTCACTTGCTCCCAAACGCAAAATTTTTCTCACGTGTTCACACGACGGTGAGTTTGAAACTCACGGTGAATTCACTGGCCTCCCTATGCTTCATCGCATACGTACGGGGAATTCACCGTGAGTTTACTCACCACGTGTGTAGCGCGCTATTGACCCGTATTCGCCCCTAAATAAAGGTGTTTCGTAAAACCCAATAAAAAAGAGAAAAATAAAAATGGGATTTGAAAAAACCCTTTATTTAGGGGCGAATACGGGCCAATGCCTCCTCGTTTCTTTTCACTACATACGTCCTCCATTCTTCCCCTAAGCAGAATTATATATGTTTGGTACTACGCACGCCTTTGTGATGTACTGCAGTATCAGTTGTGTGCTTTAGCTGGGGAAATATTGTGGACTCCGGGCTGCGGTTGTGGTTGGTGGTGATAGTTTGGAAGAGCAGTTTGGTGCCTTGCACGAAAATCCGGACATGTAAGTCTGTATCTTTCTGACCTTGACATTGCGGAATTACATTAATGTATAATCTACTGTACGCTAATTCAGATTGATCGCGACTCCGGGTCGCCTGCTGCACGTTGTTGTGGAGATGAATTTGAAGCTCAGCTCTGTGCAGTACGTGGTTTTCGACGAGGCTGACCGGCTGTTTGAAATGGGCTTTCTGGAGCAGCTGCAGGAGATACTCAAGCGTCTGCCAGACGCCAGACAGACGCTGCTCTTCTCCGCTACTCTGCCCAGAGTTCTCGTGGATTTCGCTAGAGCAGGACTCACTGATCCAACCTTGGGTACTATCTCATTAGATTTTCCTGTCTTCTCTGACTTTGAACCTGAGTATGGAAGCCAGTGCAACGCCAATTCGTAAGAATGATTGAGGCGCAACTGGCATTCCTTTCCTTACGGTGGTGGTCAAAATACCCCTCGTAACTAACTGTGCTGTTCGCTCGTAAAGTAGGTACGGTCCACTGTTCCAGCAGTGGACTCTTGATTTTTTAATTTTAATATTTTTCAGTGCGTTTGGACGTTGATACGAAAATCAGCGAGCAGCTGGAAATGCAGTTTCTGTTCTGTCGTTCGGAGGATAAGACTCCTACGCTGCTGCACCTCTTGCGTCGTATTGTGGGCAGGGAAGAAGGGGAACAGGCCATCGTCTTTTGTGCCACGAAGCATTTTGTGGAGTTCCTGAAGGAGCTGCTGGAGGAAGCCGGCTTCTCCGTCAGTTACCTCTACAGCAGCTTGGATGCGGGAGCGAGGAAGATGCAGATTTCTCAGTAAGAAAGGATGCTGTGCAATGTGCTACTATAAAATGGACGGTGGATCAGCTGATGAAGTTTAGGTTTCGCAACAAGGAAACCAGCGTGTTATTGGTTACTGACGTGGCAGCGAGAGGCGTGGATATTCCTCTGTTGGATAACGCGATCAATTTCCATTTTCCCGCCAAACCTAAGTTGTTCGTGCATCGAGTCGGTACGCATGACCGTATTTATTGAATTTGAACTTGCATTGCATAGCGCCATATTGGATCTCGCAATTTATGCGTTCTTCTGTCTTGCACGTGGTTTTCTTGTGCTGTTGGTACCTTTTGCAGGGAGGGTGGCTAGAGCTGGTAGAAGCGGAAAAGCGATGAGCTTGCTGTGCGCTGACGAGTTTCCCTACGTGCTGGACTTGTTCCTTTTCTTAGGACGACCACTTACGCTCAATTCGAAGGACGGAACTGAAAAAAAGGGTTCGTTGATGTGTCTCGTTCGTACGTTGCACTGTATGCTGTGAGTCTCATTCTATGTTGTTCTAGGAGTATTGGGTGCTGTTCCTCAATCTGTGATCGACTCTGAGCTCGATACAGCAACTGCTGTCCTGCAGAAATCTGCAGAAGTGGTACGAAAAACGCTATGACGAACCTTTTTGCCCATAACTAATTTGTTCTTAGAGCGATTCACATTCGATATCCGGCACGACGGAAAGATCTTTCTTTTCACTCGCGTGTGGCATGACGCCCCGCAACAAGCGCCGGACGAAAACGCCGTCTGAGTAACATCATGTCGCTTTATTTATTTTAAGACGGCCTTGAAAAAGGTGGCGGAGAATTCGATGAAGAACTATTTGCGCTCGAGACCGCCTCCTTCCGTGGAAAGTGTGCGTCGCTCCAAAAAGGATGCGAAACTGAATCTGCAGCTTCTGCAGGAGAAACTGGCTCCTCATTCTCGGTTTGAGGCAGAAAACGACGAAACGCAAGAGACGTCGCAGTTCAGGACGAACTTTCTAGATGGCATCAAGAATTACCGGCCTGCTGTGGTAAATGCTTTACAAATTGCTTCGGTTTGTGGGCTATTTGAGGAAAAATCTGAGTGATTATTGATCGTGTCTCCGGTTGCAGACGGTATTTGAAATGAACGCGAGTAGCAAGGAGCAGAAGTGGTCTGTAATGAAAGCCAAACGACGAGCGCATCAAAAGTTGGTGGAGACAAAACACGAGGATTCGGCTCAAAAACTGAAGGAAGCCAAGGAAGAAAGCATTCTACCCTCCACCGCGACAAAAGAGCTTGCTGCAGCAAAGGACATTCAGGTTAGTGTCAACATCGCTGCTTGTTCTTTTGCTGTTTCACTTGGTGTACGCTTGAGGCGAATGACATGACGCACCAGTTTGTTCAAGTACGTTACGTATGTACAGTACATAGGTAGGTACGGGTACGACTGCTACCGCAGAACTACGTTGTACCTTTACATACATACCTACGATGCTTGCATGACATGAGCTTTATCATTTCTTTGCGCGTTTGCAGGAATCTTTTTCTACTGTGATAGCTCCTTCCTTCAAACAGACCAATGTGGAGAAGAGTAAGAAGCAGAAAAAGAAGAAGCAGCAACAACAGAAACAGCCTGTATCTCCGGTCAAGTCGGAATATTATGTGCAGAGTAGACCAGCGGATTTTCACACCGAACGAGGGTATGTACGTAACGTATCTCAACCCACGTATTTGCTTGTGCATATGGCCTTTGTGAGCGAGCACTGCTACCATGATACTACGGAAGGAAAAGGAGCTCTGCTCTACGATGAGTGTGCAGTATGTTTCTGTTGTTGTGATAGGTTGGCCGTTGAGAAAGGAAGTGGTGCGTTTGATACGGCTGCGAAAGAGGCGATATTGGATTTTACTGCTGATGAGGTGGAAGATATGCGAAAGCAACAGGGCAAGAAGAAAATTTGGTAGGTCACATACGTAGTTTCTTGAACAGGAGCATAGCACGGCTCTTTCAATAGGCCTTTGTCTATACTTTCAGTATGTTTTCAATTCTTTCTTTGCCAGAGGCATACGCTTATGTCTCGACGTTATAGGGATCGGAAGAAGAAGAAGTTTGTGGGGCAAGACGGAGGACCCAGAGCAAAGAAGATCCGGACGGAGAGTGGAGTGTACATCCCTGCCAGCTACAAGAGTGATTGCTATGAGAAGTGGAAAAAGCGAAGAAGAGCAGGCGAGAGTGACGAGGAAGAGGAAGGAGGAGCAAAGAGAAGACCCTTTGGTCAAAGAAGGCGACAGGGGAGGAAAGGAAGGCCTACTGGACTGCATTCTAAGGAAGAAATTCTGAAGGAAAGAAGACGAAAGGCGAAGGTGCAAAGCTATCAGAAGCATCGCCAGCAGCAGAAGAGCAAAAGGAAGAAGAAAGGCAAATAAAGATAATTGCAGAAAAAATTGGTAGCTATTTGAAATTTGGTGAAGATAATAAAGGAGTTCTACATCAGATGAGATGGGATATACTATTTCTGGCGTCTATAATATGGGAACTAATAGTCCCATTCATTTCTTCGCACTCTTGTCTTCGCTAGATGTAGCATAATAGCCTATTACTGTACAGATTTGACATTTTGTGTGTTTCAGCCTACGGTGCCTATTATACGTATGTGCACTGTTCATGTATATAGCCAGCGTGCTTGTGAACTGCAACGTCTTTCCTTCTGGTCCGATGTCTGGTGATATTCTCGAGGGCTTCCTGTGTCCTGTTTGCTATGAAGATCTTGGCGATGTCTCCCAGCTGCACCTGCATGTGGAGAAAGCGCACAAGAGTAATGGCATGGTGGACAGAGATTCCTCAGTCAAGCTCAAGGGTAAGCTGCCATACGGTATTTTGGTGGCCGGTTTTGCTTGGCTGGATGACAGTCCATACCAAAAATGCATTAGAACGGACAGAACCTTATGCATTCTCGACCATACCAACCAAGGCTTATGAATGACATCGGATTAGAATGTAGGGGATACTGTTATGCTTCAGGAGTTCTTGATAATTTCACGCAACGCTTCCTCAATTTTGACGCTTTTGGCATTGGCACGGCGGATGACATAGCACGTGGAGCATTCCAACATTTGCCGCAACAAGAGATTGGTATGTGTGTAATCTTGACATTTGAAGATCACCGCTTTTTTCGCGTGTGTTGTTCCTACCAGAATTGAAATACGTATCATCCCCACTGTAGTAGGTGCATTCTACTTTTGCGTTAGGTCACGCGCAGAGCCACACGGAGTATTTTCGCCAAGTACGAGGCGAGAAAGTGGATCAAGTGGCTGTGGATACGAATAAGCTCATAATCCGCTTAGATAAGCTGATCAATCATGGCCCTTCTGATCCTACCAAACGAAAAGGTAGGTACCCAACCCACGGACACCTGATTCAAAGAGAGTCTCATTTGTACGGACTATTGTTCGCATGAATGTATGCGCATGTACAGTACGTCGTTGCATAGAGCCTTGTCTTGGAATCTTGGTTGCAGCATTCGAGCAGAATGTGATTCCGTGGAAGCGCGACTCGGCCGTGGAGCGGTGCCGATTCTGCGGCTGTCGTTTCTCGCTCACAAAGCGAAAGCATCACTGTCGTCTCTGCGGTAATATCCTCTGCTCATCCTGCTCCATGTTTCTCACTTTCCTCACTGCAAGTAAGAAACGTCGGAATGAGAGTGAATTAGATATCGATGTGGGATAGTGCGAAGCTACAGTAAACTGTGCACCCTCTTATTTCTTCCAACCTTCCCAACAGGAGATAGGACGGGGAGGCCTATGGACCAGTTGCGCTAAGAATTATGGGTGGTCCCAAGTTGAACCGTCTGTACTGGCCTATATTACACATTTTCGGTGCATGTTTTGGATCGGTAAACAAAGGGAAGGGAAAGTGCGCTGAAAAAAGTGTAAATGCAAATGTAACCCATTGTTTTTTAGCGCAACTGGTCCATACCACTCCCTGGTCCGAAATATCCCGCCCGCACTTACGTACTGTACGTATACATGGAGAAGGTGGTTGCTTGTTTCATTCAGGGCGACTGATAAACCCGGCGGGTTACGAAGCAGGGACAGAGTGGGGTGGTGGAGTGCAGGAGACTGCTTCTGCTTCTTCGTCGGGTGAGGGCGGAAGCAGAGGCGGGAGTCCGGCCAAGAAGCTCCTCTCCGCCACCCTCCACAGTCTTCGCCTTGCCGGGAAGCACAAGGATGGCTCAGAGCTCAGCTTAGGCTCATTCTTGTCCCAGGTGCGCACAGTATTCATTTGCCGTTCCGGTGGTTTCATTTACTTTAGATCTATCTTACAGTAGTTTAGATGGGCAGGAAGGAAACTATTGGGAAACTACTGACTGTTTGTTGTAGGAGGGTGATGATCAGTTGCGCATATGTCGGGAGTGTAAGGAGCTGTTGGATAGGAGGGATGAGCAGATGGAGCAGCGAACTCAGTCTCCTCATCTCGTCTTACTCTACGACAGATTGCGCTCCCTCATGTCGGAAGCTGGCAAAATCTTCCCCTCTTTCTGCCGAATGGCCGAATCGCTCAAGTATGCTAGTAGTGTAACAGTCGTGCGGAGTTCGCATGATTGGAAACCTACATACATACATACATACTGTGAAGTGCATAGGATTTCTATCTCCTGATGCGTAGATATGTGTATATGCCATGTTGACCTATAACTGGCTATTGATGGCGTGTTTCGTTTGTTGTAGTGCGGGTGAGTCAATGTATACTTTGGAAAGTGCCAAGGAATTGAAGCTGAAGGTCATGAAACTGCAGGAGCAAATCGACTTTGTTAGGTAGGTACCGTGTGTCTGTCTAGTCTCGTACCAGGTGTGCTGTACTGTATGTACGTACGCAACGCACCTATAGCACGTACCTACATTGTACGTACCTACATATGGCTTTCGTGCACTTCCATTCTTCGTGCGGAAACTGCTGAACGTACTGTATGTACGTCCTGTCCTGTGTTGCAGCAAGAAGATAATGAACTGTGGCGTGGAGGATACAGTTGCAGAGCAGATGCAGATGCAGCCTTCTCCTCGCCAGCTGATGCTGCAGCGCAACATTCGCTCCTTCGCCGCTCAATTTCTGCAAGAGATGCTGCTGGGTGTGCCCAATCTGCCCACTGAGGAGCAGTACGCTCAACTGCAGGAACAACTGAAGCTGAGGCTCAAGCGACGCATCCAACAGGAGAGGGACGCCGCACAGCATCAAGCTGTACATATAGGAAGTGGACTGGACCGGCTGCAATTTATTTCGTTTTGATTCCTGGGTGGGCGCGAGGCTGTCCGAGTCATATAACCAGCCGATACATCAAAGTCACGAGTTCACCCAGGAATGAAATATCGAAATACCGTATTTACCTGTGCATAGCCCCATGGGGCTATGCAAAAATTGAGAGGTCCTATATGGGGCTATGCATAGGGGGGGGGGCTATGCATAGGGGGGGGATATGCATAGGACATTTTTTATGTTTTTGAGAGGTGCGCAGAGGCATATTTTTTAGGCCAAAAGCACGTGTTTTAGGGCATAATTGAGGTCAAACCAGGGTTATTCTAGTACAATACACACCCAAGCAGGCTTATAGGCATCTTAGCTTGGTGTGGGAGTGCCTATAGTATGTGTAGGTTATGACCAGCTATGTAGGTAGGTTCAGGTACCCTACAATACATATGGGGCTATGCATAGGGGGGGGCTATGCATAGGGCATTTTTTATGTTTTCCCAATATGGGGCTATGCATAGGGGGGGGCTATGCATAGGGGGGGGCTATGCACAGGTAAATACGGTAACTCGTCGTCTCTGGATGATATCGCGAGTCCTAGTCTATAGTACAAATTATATTTCTGGGACCCATGCATTATTTATCTCAGGATCTAGCCAACGTAGCTCAAAGCGGTTAAAAATCTCTCGATAACTTTAGCTCGCCTGGAAAATAAAAAAAACCGCATGCGTCTACGTGCCCTCTGTGTCGAGAAATCGCCAAATTCCTTAAGTACTAAAAATGTACACTTTTTTTCGATTATTCAACATAACTGAACAAGCCGCAAACACTTTTTCATTAAAAGTAGCCTATCCTATGTAGAATTTGATGCAGATTTCAAAAATAGTATTGGTGTTTCAAAAAATTTAACCCCTACCCAAAAATTGTCAAAAATATACAAATTTTGCAAAATTATATACTAGGGGTTATATTTTTTTAAAACACCGATACTGTTTTTGAAATCTACCCCAAATTTTACATAGGATAGGCTACTTTTAATGAAAAAGTATTTGCGGCTTGTTCATTTATGCTGAATAATCGAAAAAAGTGTACCTTTTTAGTACATTTTTAGTACTTAAGGAAATCGGCAATTTCTCGACACAGAGGGCACGTAAACGCATGCGGTTTCTTTTATTTTCCAGGCGAGCTAAAGTTATCGAGAGATTTTTAACCGCTTTGAGCTACGTTGGCTAGATCCTGAGATAAATAATGCATGGGTCCCAGAAATATAATTTGTACTATAGGTGGCCGCACCCGAAACCACCTCAAGCCCACTACTCAGGAAATGAAACAATGTACTCTGCGCGTACTGTGTATGTACATAGTGTCTTTTTCAGTTGCGAAGGACGCAGCAGCCAGCGTCGGATCAGCAGCAGCAGCAGCAGATGATGACGATGGTGTCTGCTCCTCTGTCGACGGACGAAGGCTGGACTCCGGATACATCCGCCCTTCGCCCTGTCTTCCACTATAATCCGTTCGAGGAAGACGAACCAATCGATCCGCTGCATCAGCAAGTTCTCATTATCAAAGGGTAGGTATATCAATCTATAAACTGGAGGTTTTGGCCCACCCCGTCTCCTATCTTCTGGGAAGGCTCAGTACTGATGAGTGGTATCAAAATGATTTATGCGCTGCATTGCCTTTCTTGAAGTTGCTATTTCCTGGCCCGAACTACCTCCCTGTATTACTTGTATGTACACAGTACACTAGAGGTGAACAACTCTGCGTTAGTGATGAACCATTATATTGTACATACACTGTATGTGTGCAGTAGTACATTAGTACATAGGAGGGACCTGGGAACACTGGTGTGTTGTTTGGGTACGAATAGATATCTGAAGCAAGCGGCTGAATCTGGCAGACTGGAAGAAGTGAAAATGTTGGAGCAGAATCTCAGAGAGCTTGAAGCCGAACTGAAGGAGCAAATGTCGCCTTCTACGCCCAGATAAACAAGTACGTACGTGCATGCATACGGCTCAACGTTTCACTTGATATGTGATCTACCTGTGTTACTAGCGTTGTTAGAGGATTTTGAGCCTACATTACTGTGATTTATACCGTGATTTTCAGCCTGTCAGCGAAGAGAAACGTACTAAACTAAACTATGCGAATTTACAGAAAGAATGTACAGAGTGTCCCATAATAAACTCCGGGGGTTTCCGCGCTTATAACTCTCGAGTTAAAGCTCAGATTTCAAAGTGGTTTTTTCTACTGTAAATCCAGAAATTTTCGTACTCTTGTAAATTTCGTACTGGGAGGGGGTCGCCTGTTTCGTATCCATTAATTTTCGTACAGGATGGTGGGTCAACCATGTATGAACGCAAAGAATTGCATGCGTCGCCATTTTATGAGTGCGCGGAATGTAGTGAATGCATTGATTACCCACTAGTATGTACTGAGGAACGATTGAATGAACATAAGATTGGAAGTGGCACCATGATTTTGGACATGATGTAAGAGGCGAGCATGGTGTACAGGGTGACAGTAAAATTTTTGCGTTCACCATACAAAAATTCGTATGCATTAATTTTCGGACAAAATTTTTTGTACGAATTGTACGAAAATTAAACGACTACGAAAATTTCTGGATTTACAGTATTATGTAGCCAAGGCTTCAACTTAGATACATACAAAATTTCATCTGCCTAGCTTCATTGGTTGTTGTTTTATTGGTCTTCAATGTTTTGATCCCGTTTTTTGCAGTTTTTTTCCTCAGTACTGTAGAATTGTGGTTTTAAGATAACTCAAATTTGTATTTTCGCTTCCAGACTTTGAATTGACGTCCACACGTCAAGTTCTTTCGCTATATGGATTGCTCTGAGGCACTTTGAACTAAATTGGCAGGAGTTGATAGCAAATTATGCCAGAAAATGTGCCGAATTTGCTTATTTGCGGGAAAAGTCCATAGAAATTGGGGGCTAGAGAATGTAGCTGTTTTGAACCAGTTCTAATTGAACTAGAATCATGAAATTTTGCCTGCGTCTTAGTTGAAGCCTTGGCTACATAACGCAAAAAACCGCATCGAAATCTGAGCTTTAGCTCGAGAGTTATTACCGCGGAATATCCCGGAGTTTATTATGGGACACCCTGTATGTTCTTATATACAGTACGTGCATGTACTACAAAGAGCAATGGCCTAGGACGTACGTACATAGGTATCCCATATTTTCGTCGCACTTGCGAGAGGCCACAGCAAGGTAATAGGTGTATTACAAAACAACAACAAAGGACCGTACAACACACAAGCAATTGTAACAACTTCAGTAGTACACCTGCGGATATGAAGTAGCAGTGATTCGTCCGTTCACTTCACAGTTCTCCGCAATCAGTGATGCTCACTTTCATGCTGGGTTTGCCGTTTTTCTGTCCGACTTTCTCGATCTGTCGTACAATGTTCATGCCTTCCACTACCCGTCCGAACACCACGTGCTTCCCATCCAGCCAATCTGTGGCCGCCGCCGTGATGAAGAACTGGCTGCCATTGGTGTTGGGCCCTGCATTCGCCATACTCAAAGTGCCCGGACTCAGGTGCTTCAATTCAAAGTTCTCGTCTTCGAATTTCGATCCGTATATCGATTTCCCTCCTGTGCCGTCGCCTTTCGTGAAATCGCCGCCCTGTATCATGAAGCCGGGTATGACGCGATGGAACTGGGAATTGCGGAAGCCGAACCCTTTCTCGTGCGTGCACAAGGCTCGGAAATTCTCGCAGGTCACCGGACACACGTCGAAGCGCAATTCCACTACGATGCGGCCTACGTAACGAATGCCGATCTTGATATCCAAGTACATTTTCTTGCGACCACTCAGCTCTTCCTTCTTTTTCGAGGCCTTTCCAACGACGGCCTGAGGCTCGTCTTTTTCAGGCCTATCTTCACTCTTCTCCGCTGACTCGTCCATTCCTCCGTCCTCTTCTTCGCCGTATTCCGCCTTCTTCTCGCCGTCTTCTGCTTTCTCACCGCCTCCAAACATTTTCAGCCATTCGTCGTCTGCCCAAACGGGACGCGATGAACGTTCGTTAGGCTTCGGAGGTCGAGCGAAATTCACACGGATCGTTCGACCGAATACTTCCGAATCGTTGAGGTTATCGATGGCTGCGGCGCAGTCGTCAGCGGATTCGAACTCCACAAAGCCGAAACCGCGATGCTTGGTGCTCTCGTAGTCGAGCGGGATGGAGATGTCCACGATTTCGCCGAACGGAATGAACATGGCGTGCAGTACCTTATCGTTCACTTCTTCACCGAATCCCCCAACAAAACAGGTACGCTTCTTGTTGTGAGGAAAATTCGTGTGAGCTGACATGACAGATATCTTTTATTTGAGATAGACTTGGATTGGATTGGATGGACCAATAGGTAGATGGACCAATGGACGTCGTCCTCTTTAGTCGTCTCGTGCGTCGTGCCCACAGCCCACGGGTTTCACGTTTCTTGACTCTTCTGTTCTCTTGGGAGGGCCTAAAAGCGGGCACGGGCATGGGGGCCTAAAAGCGGGCACGGGCATGGTCGCGGGCATGGGCAAATTAGCGGTATTTTGGACGAACTACGTTCAATTGTTGATATAAATGGCTTCCAGGCTGTTCACAAGACACTTTTACGCCTGTTGAACGCAGTGGATCTATTGTTTCACCATCTTCACGGTGAAAACTAGTGAGTGATGCATTAGCAGTACTGTAGTAACAGGGAAGAACAAGTTGTATGAAAACTTGAAATGGCCCACCATCAGCGTCTTTATTGCTCTGCTGTTTTCTGAAAATGCAAACATTTTAGCAAGTAAATTGTTTTATTCATAAATGCTGCTGTTAGCTAAAAAGAACAAGGGAAAAATGGGTCAGACTAGAACCCAAACCCGAACCTGCTGACTGAAACCCAAACCCACGCCAACCAAACCAAGATGCATGTACTTTTAAAACAGAATCCATGTACTAATTCATGTACTCCTATAATACTGTCTTTATACAAATTCAGCAGATAAGCAGCGCGCAGAAACTGTTGCCAGATGCCCAAAAGGGTTGCCAGTTGCGCAAGAGGTTTGCCATATCTGCGATTGGGTTGCCAGATGCACTAAAGGGTTGCCAGATTAGCGATAGGGTTGCATGCAAGATGTGCAATTTCTGCCAGATGCAAAGTATGATTGCTTCCAGATGTGCAAAGGGTTCCCAAATCTGCAGAAGGGTTTTCAATTGCGTAGAAGGGTTGCCAGATACATATAATAGTTTCCATTATTGCTGCAAAGTTGCAACGGACCACTGGTTTGGCCAAAATAACGCTAATTTGCCCATGCCCGCGACCATGCCCGTGCCCGCTTTTAGGCCCCCATGCCCGTGCCCGTGCCCCTGCCCGTGCCCGCTTTTAGGCCCTCCCTGTTCTCTTGACTTCTGCAAAATCGTCGTTCCACGTACTTCTAAAGCGGAGCGCGTGCTATAGGAGTACGTGGTCGTTCACCTGCTAGTAAAATATGTGCAGTATTCAGTATACAATGTATGCAGTCAGTGCGGAAATTTTAGTCATACGCCCACAGAAGGCAAATGGCTCGTTCATACATACATGGGTTCCCTTTCCCCCTATGCATAACCCCAACCGTGTAAGCGGAAATGCCTTCACTGTTGACCGGAAGGAAATGCCAACAGGCATAGACAGAGGTCTCTTGGTATTAGTTGGTTGGCTCAATAGTGGTTTTTTCTTGCGGCGGAAGCGGTCGGTTCTTTTGCTTTTTCTATTCTGCGGCAACCACCCTACTAACACACGTTCTTCGGAAGATGTCGTCGAGAGGACGCACGACCGGCGGAGGAAGAGGAGGAAGTAAAAGAGGCAGCCAGCGCAGCGGAAACGGCGAGGCCCGAGAGCGTCTGGAGGACCAGTGGTGGTACCACGGCCTCATTCCCCGAAGAGACATCGAGACGCTGCTCAACAAGCAAGGCGACTGGCTGGTGCGATTGACGGACAGGCACGGAGTCAGTCGCGTCGTCGTCTCCGTCTACTGGGACGGAATCCGTCACGTGTTCCTGAACAGAGTGGATACGGGGTGGCAACTGCAAGGAAGAGTCTTCCCATCCCCCTACGAGCTGCTGAAGGCCTGCAAGAAGGAGAAACTGACCATCAACGAGACGGGTGCGCGGCTGAAGACGCCGATTCGCAAGCCGTCGTGGATGATCCCCAGCTGCGACGTGAGCAAGGGGCGCATGCTCGGCTCGGGTGCGCAAGGAGACGTGTTTGATGGCAAATACCGCAAAGAGGCGGGGAAGAAGGAGGTGGAAGTGGCGCTGAAGGTCTGCCATCTGGCCCGGACGACGGAAGAGCGGGAGACGGTGATGGAGGAGGCGAAGTTGATGATGGAGTACCAGCACCCCAACGTGTGTCGCATCTTTGGCGTGATGGCGGATCGACCGCCCTTGACTCTGGTGATGGAGAAGTGCCCTGGAGGCAGCTTGGAGTCGCATCTGCGCAAGAAGGCGGAGGAGGGCGGCCTCTCCATCGATGAGCGCCTGCGCTACTGTGTGGAGGTGGCGCGGGGAGTGGAGTACCTCACCAGCAAGCGCTGTCTCCATCGGGATCTGGCCAGTCGCAACTGCCTGCTCGGCGTGAGTGGAGAGGTGAAGCTGTCCGACTTCGGCCTCTCCCGTCAGTCTACTCACTACCAAGTCAGGAATCCCAACATCCGCCTCCCCATCAAGTGGTGCGCTCCGGAGTCTGTACTCAGCGGCGTTTTCACCCCTGCCACGGACATCTGGGCCACAGGAGTTCTCCTCTGGGAAATCTGGACCTACGCACGGGTACATCATGCACAATACAATGCTAGCGCCAGTACACTGCATGCTCGTGCCGTTGCACTATGTGTACGTATACTACCATTACGTACGTAAGGTGCAGTGGATTGTAATTGGTAGGTTCCATGGGAAGGAAAGACGGCGAAGGACGTGGTGGCGGGAGTGAGAGCTGGGGAGAGACTGAGCATCCCTGACGAGGTTCCGGATACGGTGAAGCGGGTGATGCGAGAGTGCTGGGAGGTGGAGCCGGGGAAGCGCATCACCATCACCACGATGAGGGATCGCCTGGAGAAAGAAGCCGCCCGTCGAAAAGTCACCATCCCCACTAACACAGAACCAGCCCCAGCCCCCACTGCCACTACTAACATAAAACCAAAACCCCACTAGCAACTAAAATATACGTCCCTCCCCCAACTTCCGTCGTGATCTCGCCTTTTCGTTTGCTGCAGCTCTACATACATACTGACACTGTGTACAGTAAAAAATCTTGAAAAGTGTCCAGAAAGAAACTGCACCAGCGTACTGTGTATGCACAGCAAGAATCAATGAAACACCCTACCAGGATGGAGACATGCACGGAGTAGGCTGCGCTTTAGCATCGGCATATCCGTCCACCGTTCGGCTTTACAGAGTTCCGACGATCTGACTACCGGACCGGTCAAGCCAACAAACAACTGGCAGAAATGCTCACATGATTTTCATACGGTTTTACTTCAGCTTTGCAGCCTGTTTGATTGGCGCACTAGGCACACAGAGGTCCCCGTATGATTATTTACAATGAGTAACGTAACGGCAGACAGAGTAAAGCAAAGGGCGCACAAGAAGCATTCATGTACAGCGACTAATAATGGCAGTGCTACGGACGAGTATACATACATATGTTCGTTGTTCACAGTGGCAGTTTATTTGGACCAGCCGTGCAATGGCATGCACTCTGTGAGCTCCATATTCTGTGAGGCATCTCTGAATTTCTGGAAAAAGCTTTGCAACTCTCGCGGCATTGCAGCATCGATCAGCGAAATTGGCATCAGGTAAGGCATGTTGTAATCAGCGTGAAACAAGCATCGAACGCGGGTGCTCTCAGTATCCCTACAAAGCCGAAGACGTGAAGAGTGACCGTGCTATTGAAAATGTGGATGTCGAATACGTGACACGTGACGAAATCGAATACGTGACATTGATCATGGTTCAACCGTGATCAATGTGACCATGTGACATTGATCATGGTCACGTACATATTATGTTATGTATGCGATGTGTACGCAGCCACAGCGTATGTGTATGTTATGTATATGTGTTTTGTGCGTACTTGAGGCTGTCCAACATGACGCCACTGGGATAAGACCAGGCCCTAACAAATCCATGCTCAGGTGGACAATCAGGAAAGTCAATGCTGCTCACTGAAATAGCGTGATACAAGTGTTTGTTTGCACATAATTACATGATGCTACAATACATGTCGCCGAGGATTCCACTGGCGCGTCTACTTTGACAAAAGAACTACTGTACGTACTGAGAAGTTGCTTACTGGATAAATGCCGATTTCCGGGTCCAAAGGAACCAAATGAAAGCAGATCCACCGAATCGCGTTTGTTGATAAGACCCAGCATCTGAGGTTTCACCATGTGTTGCACTATTAATATTGACTAAAATGTGCCAAAGGAATTGACAGTACATAGGAAGAGAGAGGAAGGCGTATGCTTCCTACATCCACTGCTGTAATGAACACACCGAGTCTTACCGAGCTGATTTTCTTCAGCACATTCAGCTTCAATAGGATAGTGTCCCATTGTATCCGGTAGGGTGCGCAAGGATGGATCATGTGAGACACTTTCTCCAAGCTGGCTTTGAATATGGCTTCACCCAGAAATACGTGATTGCGACCGTCGTCATGCTCCAATGGCATACAGCGGTGTATCATGACTCCTTTCTAAAAGCAGTAAGAAATTTTTAAGAGGGGTACGTAGTACGTATAAAAAATATTAAAAATCTATCCACTCCTCTTCACCCGCCATGCAACGATCCCTTTAAATCTGTGATTGCAAAAATAATAATAGAGCCAACGTGATTTCGGCAGAATTCCCAATCGATGGTTTCATCCGTCAGATACTGCAGGAACAATTTATGGTCTCTCTCCACTTGCTCTAGTAATTCTTCAGGCGACATTATGAAACTAGTGAATTGAGCACCAATATGCTTATCGAATCGGCTTCTTGATTTTGGACCCTTTTCAACGCCTGAACGATACGTAATAATAAAGCCGTCTCCAAAGAAAGACAGTGTGTGTTTATGTATTTGGAACAACACGCCTGGCGTACAGATAAAGAATAGAACGACGTCAAACTCGCTTCAGCATGATATCAGAATCACTTTCGGCAGCCTGGCAGACTTTGTTTTCAAACCGCTCCTTCGACGTAGTAAGATCCGCACTTTGTCATATACATAAACGTAAGACGACGATCTTGAAAGTTTGCTGACGCGTAGTTCAGATCTCATACGAGGGTGGCAACGGCATTCGGCAAGTGGCCCAAAGACAAATTTACGTATGTACAGTACAGTAAGTAAGTACACACATAAGGAAAAATCCATACGTGGCGCTGCAAGTTTACACCACGCGACTCAAAGTACGACTACGAAATACTGCGTTATGTGTACATACGGTGTACGTACGTATTGTATAGCACGGTTGAATGAAGAACAGAACATGGCGTGGAGGATGAAACAGTAGTTCGTCTCCGAGTTCCAAACCTCACTCTCTTTCTCTGCTTCGTTTTGTAGTAAAATCTGCTGATCTTTTTCGCCTAAAAGTATGTACATATTCTTGTCTTAGTCCTCAACTCCTCATGTCTCCTGCGGCAAAATATTTCCCTCACGGACTGCGTCTTCAAGTCATGCCGCAAGATTTCAATAATATGGTATGCAGCCAAGCACCACCATGCTCCATCGCACACATACACAGGGTGCAGCAGGGAAAGACGAATTATGTGCTAAAACGAAGCGAAAGATACGGCGTTTACGCAACTACCGTATCCAGGAAAACTGACGTAAATAGAGTTAGGGAAAATTATTGAAATATACGGACCCGCGAGGAAAATCCATCCAACTTTTGTTTCTCGCACGTCTACAGCGTAAAAAAGCTCGCCACCACAAGCAAATTGAAAAAGCAGCTATGGACGGCTGTGTTAGCTCAGCAGGTAGCTTTTCCTTTAGCTTACCCCCGTAGAGACAATTACATACGTAGTTGTCGAATGTGGCATGGGGGCGACTACCGTTGTACTTCTTGTACATGTACAGTGCGGTAGGTGTCGTTGGCGTGGCGTGACAGAATAATTGGTCTGGGGTTTCTAAGGGTGACGATGCTTCCTTTTTTACGCTTGCCGGTCAGGGAAGGCAAATACTTTGCCATCAAATGTTACAATCACAGATTCGATTTTTTGTTGCGATGCCTTGGGTTAGGTACTACGACATGGGGGTAAGTTCAGTTCGGGCGTGACTAGCGTCATCTTTCGGCTAAATGCCCATACTGCAGGCGTACAAGTTTCCTGCGTCTCTTGGAAAAGCAACGTAGCTTTGTGTTGTGTTTGTCTCTTTGCAGCTCAACTCGTGTTTGGAGGAGCAGTGCATTGCATGTACAGTATGTACATACGGTACAGTTGTGGCGTCAATTCTTGGTGGCATCCTTTTGTAACGATTACTTATGCAACACAATTCTTGCTGCCCGGGGAACCG
>JASAMW010001031.1:0-36123 GCA_030247985.1 Epsilonema sp. ZAB3_2
AAGGCAAGCAATGGCGCAATATGCATCTTTTCTTACGTAATGTATTCTATACCGTACGGCATGCTGCTATGCAACCTACACACCCGGAACGGTGAGCTGTCAGAGCTCAGAGGAATATACGATCCAACCGGATCGCGCTGTGCTGCTCTTGGCTTCTTGGCGCTTGTGTTGGATGATGCATGGCTTCGGTGAAAATAGATGAGGGTTCGCACTTGGCTTGACACCGAAACGCCGCGTTCAGTTGAGAAGAGCAGCATACTATAGCTGCTTGCTGGCTTGCAGAGGCGCTGCTCTATTCTAATGCGGTACATCATACGTCTTCCGTTTGACTGAGTGCCTGGCGTAATAACCTATGTACATACGTACGTAGGCGCCCCCGCCTTAGCATCAGTGTACGTGTTGTACAGTAATACCATACCATGGACCGAAATTTCACCCCTAATAATCTTCTGCAGAGGGATGCTGGCTTGGAGGAAGACCAGACTTGATGATGCCAGCAGGTTATCGAGCCCTTAATCTGAGAGGCGAAAACAAAGGTCGATTTCGAATGTATGAATTACAATACGCGCGCAATTTTTGACGGCGATGCGTGTGGGGCAATGAAGTACGTAGTAGTACAGTACGTACCCTATGTACGTATTACTAGCTTTGACACTGAAGCGGCGAAAATCGGCAGGCGAAAGAAGCGCGCCTTAACTGTTCTTTTGACGCGCGGGCGGCTTTTCCTTCAGCTTCTGCTTGCTTCTTCTACGCACCTTTAATACCCTTTCAGCTTGCCTTGCCCAACCACCTATGCATCTACGCTTCTCCACCCTTCCCCAGCTACACTAATCCATCCCGCAATCAACATACGACAGCTCTAGCTCTCTACCGTGTACCATACGCAACATACATACATCACAATTCTGTGTGAAGTGTATTGCACACTTCTGTTTTTCGGCGCGCGCCCCTGAACCAATTCAACAATCTACGAACGAGCAATACAACGGCGACGAAGAAAGAATACATACGAAGGGCAGCAGCTAAGGCAGCACAGCTGGGCCTTCTGCGTTTGCTTTGCTTGTTGAAGAAGCCGTTTGCCTGGCTTTTCGGTACTCTTGCACACGCGTAATATGTACACACCTATAACGTAAGTATAATTGCGCCGCGAAAAAACGGAGCCGTTACTTATGCTGTGAACTGGCGCGGCCCCCCACCCCAGCGCCAGGCCAGCTGGGAGGGCAGGCAAGCAGCCCCAACACAGAGAGAGCGCCCGCCTTGCTGCACTTCTGCGTGTGAAACTTGCGCGTTTGGCGGTAGTTATCGAGCTTGCCCCTGCTGCTACTTCTCTATAGCAGTGCAGAGAGGATGCATCTTGGCACATACGGTATGTACCTATCCTAATATGTATACGGAATGTGCATATCGCATATCTGTCAAGGAAATTCCCGTATGCGCCGCCTCTTCCTCCGCCTCCTCCTTCCTATCAGTTCGAGTATAGTTTCCATCGTCAACAGCCAGACGGCTCGCTTCGTCTCATTAGCTTGCTTGCGCTTCTTCTTCACTCTCTCTACGAGTATAATACGGGCGCCGTTATCATTCATGCTGCGTCTGTGTCGATTGTGTATTGTACGTAGAATACATACAGTACATACGTACATGCATGTATCTGCTATGCTTTCTGGTCCGGCAAACTGAGAAAAAGGATGGCATGCCGACCTGCCGCTTCTCCTCCCCCCCCCCCCCCATGCTTATTTCTCTTTTTCTAGTCGGGTGACAACCAAGGACCGTGTCGACAATGGAAGAGAAGGCATTTTGCTCTGCCAATAGTCACACGCCAGTTCAAAAGTGCTGCTGGGTGCACGGTTACAAAAAAGTGCGCTGAGCTTTTCCCTCCCACGGGAACAAAAAAACTTTGGCAATGCTACTCAAGGAGCTGAATCGAAACCATGTATGGATATTAGCCGATTTTTGTGCCTCGGCGTACTGTAGCCGATTGGTCCATTGGCCATGGCGATGTTCGTTTGGATAGCAATGTTCTTTGTATACGTCCGTATGTTATGTACCTAATCTTCTTGCCTCGCTATGCTATCCTCTTTGCGGTGTTGCTAAAACAATTGAGTGACGTGAACTCTAAACTAAAGGCATAACTGTATGTACGTACGTAGAAGCTTACGTAAGCGCGGGCGCAACTTTGGCGGTTTGGCTCTTCTCTCATGTTGCGTCACAAGTTGATGCTCATCTTCCGCCGCCGTGCTTTATTATATGCCGTTGGGTTGAACTTCAGATTTGTATGCTACATGGTATGATTGTGATGGTACCTTAACCTTACTGACGTACATGAGAAACAGGAGAAAAGTGGTGGATACTGCATGGGCACTCTCCGCACGTATGGTGTATGTGTACGTATTGTATGTACTGTATGTGTGTGCAACTGCACCGTAATGTATTTTAGGTATTAAAATATGTACGTATACAGTATTTAGGTACGTACAATTATTTTGTTGAATAAAAGAAGGGAGCGCGGAACCTTTTTAATTCGCCTCGTCGTTCCGTTGTTCTTCCGATCTGCAATAGATTATTTTGCTTGATCTTTCCTCCTTGTTATCTGGTTTGAGTTTTAGCTTGCGCTCAACCTTCGACTTTGAACTTGAAGCAGCCAAACCTGCTTATTACTATTGCCTTCTTCACTAGCCAGTTACAGTAGAAACAGTACGGCACAAGCATAACGAGAGAGATTTGAAGCATGTATGTACCGTAAATATGGGGAGCGGAACCCTGGTCATAATTGGCACCCTTTTTGCCGCTGTTCTGTTTTGTAAGTGCTCGTGCCGGCACGGATTTTGCGTCATTAAAACTGACTGCTCTTATGTCCTATAGCTTTGAAGAAGGCGCAGCGGCTAGCCTCTCATTTTCTTCCTTGTTTTTCTGCGTATCTCACACTCGTCGTTGCACTCACATGCCTGCCTTCACACGAATAAACTTGTAACGAAGTTTTAGATTTACTCACAGCTCTTCTTTTAGGTAGAGAGCTTTCTGTCACCTGCTCCATTGCTCCGATTAGAATTCTTCAACTCTGGCTTCTTCAAGTCGAAAACTGCACCTGCTGCTGCAGCTTCGTTTGCAGAAATTTACTCGACGCAAGAGGACGAAGTCATTCAGCACTATTATTACTCACACAGCAGCACTAGCCTTTTACTGCGCAGAAATAATAATTAATAAGAGAAGGCGAAAGACTCGGCAACAAGACAGGAGAGTAAAGCTACAGCAGCAGCAGTACAAAACTTAGCTAGCCATGGCATCCGTGGCGGCATGGTTGCCGTTCGCGCGGGCAGCGGCCATCGGCTGGGTGCCGATCAGTCGGCAGCCGATGCCGCGGGCGCCGATCGCCATCCAGGCCAAGGACATGGCAGTGGATCACGTGTCGGACGAGAAGCTGAGCATCAACGTGAGCGGGCGCCGCTTCGAGACCTGGCGCAACACGCTGGAGAAGTTTCCGGAGACGCTGCTCGGCTCCAACGAGAAGGAGTTCTTCTACGACGACGAGGCGAAGGAGTACTTCTTCGACCGCGACCCCGACATCTTCCGCCACATCCTCACCTTCTACCGCACCGGCAAGCTGCACTTTCCGAAGCACGAGTGCCTGGTGGCCTACGACGAGGAGCTGTCCTTCTTCGGGATCATGCCGGATCTCATCGCGGACTGCTGCTACGAGGAGTACAAGGACAAGAAGCGCGAGAACCAGGAGCGCCTGATGGAGGAGCGCGTGGACTCCACGGCCGGCAAGGCGGACTTCAAGGATCTGCGCGAGCGCATGTGGAACTCCTTCGAGAATCCGCACACCAGCACGCCCGCCCTCGTCTTCTACTACGTCACCGGCTTCTTCATCGCCGTCAGCGTCCTGTGCAACATCGTGGAGACGGTGCCGTGTCGCCAGTTCCCCAGCAACGTTCCCGGCGTCAAGTTCGACTCCATCACCTGCGGCGACATGTACGAGAAGCAGTTCTTCATCGTGGACACCGCCTGCGTTATCATTTTCACGGTGGAGTACCTGCTGAGACTGTACGCGGCGCCGGAGCGCTGCAAGTTCATGCGGAGTATCATGAGCGTCATAGACGTTGTCGCCATCATGCCCTACTACGTCGGCCTGGGCATGGTGGACAACAAGGACGTGAGCGGCGCCTTCGTGACGCTTCGCGTCTTCCGCGTCTTTCGCATCTTCAAGTTCAGTCGACACTCCCAGGGCCTGCGCATCCTCGGTTACACGCTCAAAAGCTGCGCCAGCGAGCTTGGCTTTCTCGTCTTCAGGTATATACCGTACGTGTTTTTTCTCTAATAATCAGACAGTCACGGTGGAAATCGACTTCTTGCCTTTCAATGAAACGTCGGAATGGAAAATGGACCACCTGTGCAAGGGAATCGAACATGAACCCCTTATGAGTTCCTGACAACCCTTAACAATTGAACTACTGTATACGTACACCTGGATGTGTCCTGCTCCCATCTGAACTTTGTTTATTACCCTTTGCCCCACACTCCTCTCATACGGAGCTGTGTGGGATGGTTTCTGTCATGTCAGAACGGCTGTGTTTTCTCTGTTTAGTCTTGCGATGGCAATCATAATCTTTGCGACAATCATGTACTACGCGGAGAAGAAGGTCCATAACACCACTTTCACTAGCATTCCAGCCTCTTTCTGGTACACCATCGTCACCATGACCACTCTTGGGTAAGCTGTGCACATGTTTGGGCTTTGAAGGCTTGACTGCAGCAGCTCCTTCCACATTTGCATGCTCAATATCACGTACTGTACGTTCCCACTGACGCAAGCGTGTACTCTTCGTAGTACAGTGCACCCATTAACTATCCTGGGAAGAGCCGCAATTTACAACCTTTATCGCCCAAGCTTGGGAAAATGCTTAAATGGCAATGTGGTTCTTCCTTGCTGAATTACCTTTCCATTTTTGAACACGCTTGCGTCAGCAGATGTGATAACCATCGCTTCTTCCTCCAGAAATGACTCCCTTAAAGACTGAATAGGTTGCTAGGTGGGCTATCTCTTTCCTGCAAAGAGCGATTTCTACATTTAGAGTAAGAACTTTCAGCGAATGGAGTGCACCACGGTGCTAAAATTCAATCCTGTTTTTGGCCTATCGCCCACCGGGGAGGTGCGTGACATAAACGGATGGCTGATAAAAACTTTTCCGGCTTCCGGAAACAAAGTCTCATTTTACCCTTTCGAAAATAGAAACGCTTTGTCCGACGCCCCTTTTTGCGAGAAAAGAAGACACTTCCGCAAGTAATTTCACGCCAATCCATCAATAGCTGCATAGCGAAGTGCCGCAACTTTAAATCTTGCTTGTAGCTTATCTTTCAGTCCCGAATACCGTGATTCAAATAGCAGATGAAGGCAATCGCCCGGGACTTGCGCGCCAATATTAAGCTGGGGGTCGGCGAATTTTGGGCAAACTGCTTCCACTTTTTATGCGCCCTCTGACATACCGTCATTGGGGTTTTGGCTGTAGGCTTAGGGTTGGAGTTAGGCTTGATATATGTGCAAGGTGGGCACATTGTACAGTATGTACCTACGTTTTTCACGTGCTGGTCCCACCTTCGGTAGATTTAGAGCATGTACTGTAGTGATCCGGGTAATATTGATTGAAACTCATGGCCAGTTCACGGAATGTGGACTGAAGGATATAATAAGGATGCGTGAGAAGTACAAGAAGCAAGGGTCAGGCAGGCACAGGCCAGGCTAGAGGTTGGCAAATTGGCATATGCCTTTCTGTGAGTTATCGATTTTCTCGTGGTTTTACATGTCAGAGAAATCGAAAATTTGCTTGGCTTGAACCTATTGGCTGGTCCTTGGAGGCTATCTTTCCTACATATATGTTTATTGGTAGCGAACGTGTAAAATGGGGTTGTCTTGTGTTTTGGTAGTCCGCTTTTCATCCGGGGCTAATTGCCAGCAAAGCAGATTATGCTAACCGCCTTTTTTCATGCAAAGAAAAATAACGATAGTTTTGAAGATGTAGGTACTGTGCTACGAGGTACTACACGTATTGTATTGTATGTAGGGGGAGGAATGTGGAGACTTCTTTCCTGAAGGATAAGGATAAGCAGAAGTAATGTATTGTGGCAACCTCAAGGCATGTGTACTATACATAGTTACACCGGCATTTTATTGTACAGGGTGTCTCATAATAAACCGTCCACCTTCCCGTGCATGTAACTCTGGAACCACACCATAGATTTTAATGCGGTTTTTTGTATTTTGTAGACAAGGCTTCAACTGAGATGTGTACAAAATTTTAGCTTCCTAGGCCCAGTGGAAGCTGCTCAAACACCTTTTCTCCTCCAGCGGTCAAAAACAAGGTTTTTCGAACTGGTAGTGCCGATTTAGGGGTAATTCTGTGCATGATTCATAATAAAATTAGCCTCGTAATGAAGAAAGATGTCCCAAAATGCTAAGAAATGTGTATCTCATGCATTATCCCCAGTGCCAGCATAGCAAACGTATGAAACAGGGTATCTTGAAAAACGAAAACCGATATTTTCTCCATACTAAAGGAAAACGTCGATTTTGAGCTTCGAGATTCAAACCGTCGTAGTCTCCGAAGTATGTGAATCACATAGTTGAAATTTTGTATTGCTTACTTGTTGAAGCCTTGGCTACAAAATACAAAAAAACGCATGAAAACTAAGGTGTGGTTCCAGAGTTACATGCACGGAAAGGTGGACGGTTTATTATGAGACACTCTGTATGTACGTGGTAGCCTACGTGCAATATGTACATATATTGACAGTCAATTATTATGGCTTTGTATTGAACAGAACACCTGCCTGAAATGACCATAATTAGCTCTGTTTTCTGTGCGGATATTTTTGCAAATATAGGTACTATTGTATTGATAGGTATGCTTTTAGAAACAAAGTGTGACATTTTGCAGGAAAGAGATGGGTACCACCTTTTGTACCGTATGCTATGCAAGCAAGTAATGCAAATTGCAACATATGCACTCAAGCAAGCAATGCAACAATGTGCCTTTTTTTCCTCTGAATCTGTTTCAGCTACGGTGATATGGTTCCGAATACGATGATCGGTAAGCTGGTGGGAGGCATCTGTTCGTTAAGCGGAGTACTCGTGATCGCTCTTCCGGTGCCTGTGATCGTCTCCAATTTCTCCCGCATTTACCATCAAAATCAGCGAGCGGACAAGCGACGGGCACAAAAGGTGCGCAAACGTTATTGTTATTCATTTTTAGCCTTCTCAACTTAAATCCGTCAACTATCCGATAATCGGCAGTAAAAAAAGATAAGTTTGCGCGTGCTTTTGTTCTCTTCGCGCAACTTCTCCTTCTGATCCCTACCGCTCCGCTTTGTCACCTGAGACGAATGTTTGTTGTGCCAACGCTGCCTTATCTAAGATAATACTGTATGACGCATAAATTTGGGAAGAAATTTTAATTTCGTCCCAAATTAAAACCAAACCAAGCGAAGATTAAAACCAAGCCAAGCGAACGGCATAAATACGAAATACTGTATGTAGGTAAACGTTTTAACAGGCTTCAAATTTCCAACTAATGTTTCCCAATCCCGACCATTAAAGGCAAGGGGTCCCCTAACACCGACTTTCGAATTTTGAGTTCAAACCAATTTTATTATAAACTATATTTTTATTCGAGTATTCTGCAAAAAACCGCTTTTAAAAATTCCTATCCGTTCCCGAGTTATTCGATGATAAAAATCGATAAATTTTTGTATTGAAGCGGACCTCGGAAACCAGTACGGTAGTGTGAGCTACCGTACTGGTTCCCAAATCCGTCTTCAGTACTGAAATTTATCGATTTTTATCATCGACTAACTCGGGAACGGCTAGGAACTTTGAAAAGCGTTTTTTTTGCAAAAGACTCGAATAAAAATATAGTTTATGATAAAATTGGTGTGAACTCAAAATTCGAAAGTCGGTGTTAGGGGACCCCTTGCCTTTAACGAGATTCGTGGTTGTTTTCCGTTTTCCTCAATTATATTCCTCCCAAACTAAAGCGTCCTACAGCATTCACGCCTGTCATGAGGTGTGGTGTGCCACTTCAGCAGTTTTTGATGGCGAAATCGCTCTTGCCCCGTAAAGATACGTGCATATAGCCGTTAAGCCGCACAGTTGCTTCCTACTGCCGTTCGATGTGTGAGGTAGGGACGTGTAGCGTACTGTATACGTACGTACAGTATGTACGTACACTCACAGCTACGTATTAGGCAAGGCGCAACATATGTGGGGGAAGACGGAACATTTAGAGGCACAAAGAAGCTGTTCGCTACTGTTGTTGAAGACCGGCTGCCGCTAGAGAGGGGAGAGGTTATCTCTCCACGCCCGAGGCCGCCGATAAGAGGCACGTTCCTAAAGCAGCAGGCTGCGTACATACATATACAGTACAGTACTCTCTCAGAACAATTCGGCTAAACGCGAATGAACCGGTACGGGGTATGCGAGTAGCACGGCAAACTGAAAAGTTAGTAGTATGTGCGGCTTTCCAGGTACTCTCCAACACACAACTATAGGGCGGATCCGCAGCCGGATCCGCATCCACCGTCGTCGATCCGCAGCCTGATCCGCAGCCGCTGATCCGCAGCCGCCGATCCGCAACCGCCGATCCGCAGCCGCCAGATCCGGAGCCGCCGATCCGCAGCCGCCGATGGATCCGGAGCCGCCGACGGATCCGCAATAGGGGTCTTTATAGGAATCTCCACCACACAACTATAGGCCGGATCAGGAGTCGGTGGCTCCCGATCAGCAGCCAGTAGCCCCGAAATCAGCACCCCATCGGGAGCCCCAGGATCGGCGATCGGCGGATCCACCGCCGCCACCGCCGTCGGATCCGCAGCCCCGGATCCGCCGCCGCCGCCGGATCCACCGCCGCCATTTCTTGCATACTTGTGTGATGGAGGGTCCCCGTGCTTGACATTGTAGAACAGTGAGTATTTTCGCATCCACCACTGAGTGTATCCGGCCGGAGCCCTCGCTCTTGTTTATGTAAACAAAGTGGAACTGATAAACAAGTGAACTGTCCAGCACAGGGCCCTCGCTCTTGTTCACATACAGAAAGTGGAACACTGATAAACAAGTGGACTGTCCAGCATAACAAACAAGTGTCCTACGCTTTCTCCTTCTCTCATGAGCTGTTTACTCTGCACATGTGTCCAAGTTTTTATCCCTTGTGTGCGTGCTTTTTGGCTGGATTGTTTACTTTGCACCTACGTGCCAATTATTACCCCAGATTTGACGTTTTGCACGCGCGTTTAAGGTCTGTCTGCGCGTGCTGTCTGTGATTTTTGGCAGCACCCCAAGTTTGATGTTTTGCACTGGGTTTGACTAACTTGGCTTAAGCTACACAGAATGTGCAGAATAACACGTATTTTGGACTGACTGAGACCAACAAGTGGACAGGCATCATCAGTGGCAACCAGTTTGCCAAACCAACTCTTGGAAGAATGTGAAGGAAGAGAGATTCCTTCTTATTTACTGTTTTTGTTGTTATGTGTGCTTTGCGATTTTGAACACTTAAAATTTGCGAAAAAAATTTATTTTTACAACTTTACAGAATGCACACTGGTTCATATACAGCATGCATACACATATACACACACACACACAGTCACCATCAATTGTTTTCACAAAATCACTATTTACAGTTTGTACACGTAGTCACCATTTCAATTTTTTTCTTCACAACATTGCTATTTACAGTATATACACATGATCACCATTTCATCATTATTGCATTCAGTATCTTGCTGTCTTGTCCACTATCAAATGCTGCTTCATACAAATTAGCATAGGCTTGTGACCCACGTCTTTTCACCATTTTCAGTAGTTTACAAGCTTTCTCTGGTCTGCTAGCCAATGCCTGTATGATTTCCACATGATGATCGAGCAGTAGATTACGGCGATTCAGCTCTGGAATCAGAGTGTCAAAGTTGGCATGATGCCAGAAGACCATTATCAGTTCATCCAATGCCCGTCTGTGTTTCTCTTCCATTCTCAGTAGTCATATGTAGCTACCTCCCTGTCCTTGTTGATAGTCACCAGTGATTTGAATTCTGCCACAACAATCCCAGTTAAGGCTTGGTGGGTTGGCTCCTTAAACCTAACGTCTATGGCAAAGGTGCCCTGCCTCGATTTTGAATTGGGTTTCGGGGACAAATCCACACCATAGAGGCAGAAAATTGTTGGATATTGCTCGTAGGGGACATCGAAACCTTCATTTGAAAATCCTCTGGTGAATGTGCGCAAAAGGGACCAGTACGCTTCTATGTACTCCCCCTTATCATAGTCAGGTGTGAGCGGCTTTTGTCGAAGTGGGAGAGAATCATGCAGAAAGTTCACATAGTTCACATCATGATGAGAAAAGATGAAGCAGTTGGAGGAATAGGAATAGCCAAATGCAGCATCTTGTGGAAGAATTCCAAAAACGCAACGCCGAGGCAAGATGGATGTCCACAAATTTGAAGCCAGCCATTCTTTGGTGCCAGGTGGAATGATGAAGCTTCTGCCATCTAAGCGACAATAGTCATAGGTTGCATTTCTTGAGAGTAGCTGAGTTTCAATTCGTTGCATCTCCAGGGGTTTGAGCTTGACTCGACGCAGTACGAGTATGCATTCCTTGATGTTGGATGAGTACTTGATGTCATCAGATGGAGCAATCAGATTCAGCTCATCTTTGCTACGCTCCAGTGAAATTGATATGTGAACATTGTTGGGGATCAATTTGCCTTGGTTAGCAAACTCGATGCCCAGCTTTCCAATCAACCACGATCCTTCTCTGTTGAATATTTGCTTCCGCACAGACATTCCAATGTTTCTGTCATAAATTTCTGAATCATCTGTGACCCAGATAGCATTGTGTTTCAGATGTGCCACCTTCGCTAGTCTGGAATAAGACAGCAGTGATGTGAAGTATGTAATCCATGGGTGCATTCCACTCTCACAGGTCCCTATTTTCACATCCTGAAGCTTCAGTGTAGCTTTTGAAAACAGAGCTGTCATGTAGCTGCAGACTGGAGCCACATCTGTGTCCTCTGTCGCCTTTTCACCATTAGGTTTCTGAATTTCAGCTCGAATTAGGAAGTAGGACTCATTCAAGTCAGTGTACAAGTACTCATTTGGCAGGATTTCAAACTCTATTGCTCCACCATTGGAAAGAGGGGCTATGGGACTGATTTTCACTACAGAATCTTCCGTCAAACAGTCTTCTGTGATTGGTTGGTCAAAGAGTTGAGTCTTGATGTTGTCACAAATTTTGACTGGTGTTGGCTTCACTCTTGTCTGGTGCACAGGCATGGTTCAAATTACAAGTTTAAACCGTTTGTAGCTTCTCTTCACTCCAGTCTTTTTGAGTGGTGCTTTCTTTTTCTCAATTTTCTTTGGTCTTTTTTCTTCTTTAGTGTCACTGGTCAGAGATAATTTTTGTGTTGCTGGAAAAATTTCCCGAGTTTTTCTTCCACTTGATATGTTGCCAATTCCAAAACCTGAACCTGAACTTGAACCTCCAAAACCTGAACTCATGACTTTCATTAAAAATGAATGGCAGCTGGCAAAGCTCTCTCCTATTTATAGAAAAATTGCCTGGTGAAAAGTGAATGCTGATTGGCTGGAGATAAGAAAGGAGGCGGAGCTTGCTTGGTGGACCATGGATACAAGTGGCTAGCATAATTAATGATGTATAGTCTTATCAAAAGCAAGGACATTTGAATTTGTTTACAATCTGGTGCTGAATGTTGGAGTATAGATCCTTCATAAGCAGATCTGGTGTGCCAGATTGTGTTCAGCTGAATCTGAATAGAGTTTATGGCATTAGAGGTTGTGCATCATAAAATACACTGAGTATAGCTATCATTTCAATTTTATTTTGTTCTCCAAAGTGTACAATTTGAAGAAAAGAGACCAATCACCTGAGTACACATGATGCTAAAAGCTGATCCTTATACCAAAAGATGAATATGATCATTGTAAGAGTAAGTTGAGAAAAGAGAAAGCACCACTCAAAAAGACTGGAGTGAAGAGAAGCTACAAACGGTTTAAACTTGTAATTTGAACCATGCCTGTGCACCAGACAAGAGTGAAGCCAACACCAGTCAAAATTTGTGACAACATCAAGACTCAACTCTTTGACCAACCAATCACAGAAGACTGTTTGACGGAAGATTCTGTAGTGAAAATCAGTCCCATAGCCCCTCTTTCCAATGGTGGAGCAATAGAGTTTGAAATCCTGCCAAATGAGTACTTGTACACTGACTTGAATGAGTCATACTTCCTAATTCGAGCTGAAATTCAGAAACCTAATGGTGAAAAGGCGACAGAGGACACAGATGTGGCTCCAGTCTGCAGCTACATGACAGCTCTGTTTTCGAAAGCTACACTGAAGCTTCAGGATGTGAAAATAGGGACCTGTGAGAGTGGAATGCACCCATGGATTACATACTTCACATCACTGCTGTCTTATTCCAGACTAGCGAAGGTGGCACATCTGAAACACAATGCTATCTGGGTCACAGATGATTCAGAAATTTATGACAGAAACATTGGAATGTCTGTGCGGAAGCAAATATTCAACAGAGAAGGATCGTGGTTGATTGGAAAGCTGGGCATTGAGTTTGCTAACCAAGGCAAATTGATCCCCAACAATGTTCACATATCAATTTCACTGGAGCGTAGCAAAGATGAGCTGAATCTGATTGCTCCATCTGATGACATCAAGTACTCATCCAACATCAAGGAATGCATACTCGTACTGCGTCGAGTCAAGCTCAAACCCCTGGAGATGCAACGAATTGAAACTCAGTTACTCTCAAGAAATGCAACCTATGACTATTGTCGCTTAGATGGCAGAACCTTCACCATTCCACCTGGCACCAAAGAATGGCTGGCTTCAAATTTGTGGACATCCATCTTGCCTCGGCGTTGCGTTTTTGGAATTCTTCCACAAGATGCTGCATTTGGCTATTCCTATTCCTCCAACTGCTTCATCTTTTCTCATCATGATGTGAACTATGTGAACTTTCTGCATGATTCTCTCCCACTTCGACAAAAGCCGCTCACACCTGACTATGATAAGGGGGAGTACATAGAAGCGTACTGGTCCCTTTTGCGCACATTCACCAGAGGATTTTCAAATGAAGGTTTCGATGTCCCCTACGAGCAATATCCAACAATTTTCTGCCTCTATGGTGTGGATTTGTCCCCGAAACCCAATTCAAAATCGAGGCAGGGCACCTTTGCCATAGACGTTAGGTTTAAGGAGCCAACCCACCAAGCCTTAACTGGGATTGTTGTGGCAGAATTCAAATCACTGGTGACTATCAACAAGGACAGGGAGGTAGCTACATATGACTACTGAGAATGGAAGAGAAACACAGACGGGCATTGGATGAACTGATAATGGTCTTCTGGCATCATGCCAACTTTGACACTCTGATTCCAGAGCTGAATCGCCGTAATCTACTGCTCGATCATCATGTGGAAATCATACAGGCATTGGCTAGCAGACCAGAGAAAGCTTGTAAACTACTGAAAATGGTGAAAAGACGTGGGTCACAAGCCTATGCTAATTTGTATGAAGCAGCATTTGATAGTGGACAAGACAGCAAGATACTGAATGCAATAATGATGAAATGGTGACCATGTGTATATACTGTAAATAGCAATGTTGTGAAGAAAAAAAAATTGAAATGGTGACTACGTGTACAAACTGTAAATAGTGATTTTGTGAAAATAATTGATGGTGACTGTGTGTGTGTATATGTGTATGCATGCTGTATATGAACCAGTGTGCATTCTGTAAAGTTGTAAAAATAAATTTTTTTCACAAATTTTAAGTGTTCAAACAAACGCAAAGCATCCAGAACAACATAAAAAAAACCAGTCATTAAGAGAGAATCTCTCTTCCTTCACATTCTTCCAAGAGTTGGTTTGGCAAATTGGTTGCCACTGATGATGCCTGTCCACTTGTAGGTCTCAGTTAGTCCAAAATACGTGTTATTCTGCACATTCTGTGTAGCTGAAGCCACGTTAGTCAAACCCAGTGCAAAACATCAAACTTGGAGTGCTGCCAAAAATCACAGACAGCACGCGCAGACAGACCTTAAACGCGCGTGCAAAACGTCAAATCTGGGGTAATAATTGGCACGTAGGTGCAAAGTAAACAATCCAGCCAAAAAGCGCGCGCACAAGGGATAAAAACTTGGACTCGCACACATGTGCAGAGTAAACAGCCCATGAGAGAAGGAGAAAGCGGACACTTGTTTGTTATGCTGGACAGTCCACTTGTTTATCAGTGTTCCACTTTCTGTATGTGAACAAGAGCGAGGGCCCTGTGCTGGACAGTTCACTTGTTTATCAGTTCCACTTTGTTTACATAAACAAGAGCGAGGGCTCCGGCCGGATACACTCAGTGGTGGATGCGAAAATACTCACTGTTCTACAATGTCAAGCACGGGGACCCTCCATCACACAAGTATGCAAGAAATGGCGGCGGTGGATCCGGCGGCGGCGGCGGATCCGGGGCTGCGGACCCGCGGGCGTGGCGGCGGTGGATCCGCCGATCGCCGATCCTGGGGCTCCCGATGGGGTGCTGATTTCGGGGCTACTGGCTGCTGATCGGGAGCCACCGCCTCCTGATCCGGCCTATAGTTGTGTGGTGGAGATTCCTATAAAGACCCCTATTGCGGACCCGCCGCCGCCCACCCACCGCCCCCCCCGCCCGGATCTGGCGGCTGCGGATCGGCGGTTGCGGATCGGCGGCTGCGGATCAGCGGCTGCGGATCAGGCTGCGGATCGACGACGGTGGATGCGGATCCGGCTGCGGATCCGCCCTATAGTTGTGTGTTGGAGAGTACCTGGAAAGCCGCACATACTACTAAAGTTGCATTGTTCTTGTCAGGGATCTTCCTCTTTGTTGATTATTTTCGCGAATCGCGATGCATTCTGGAATACGTAGTAGTACTGTACGTAGAGAGTTAGGTAAAGTAGGAAGTATTTATGTTCGCTGATGGTCTTTTTGGAGAGCGTTTGATGTTGCAGAAAGCCCGGCTGGCGCGGATTCGCATAGTGAAGAACGCTTCTGGACAGGCGCTGTTCAGCAAGAAGAAGGCGCACGAGGCGAGGGTGGATGCGTTCGAGAAGGGGTCGCTTGCTTTGGAGGCGCTCAAGGACGAAGACATCTTCGAGATTCAGCATCATCATCTACTGCAGTGCCTCGAACGGGCTACGGTAATTAATATCCAAGTGCAGTTTATCATCGCAAGCGTGCACCTACGGCACACACGCACGCACCATGCAAACAAGCACTTGCATCTTTTCTATTATTTATTACGTACCTACGTACGTCTAACTGCCAGGAGCCGTTGGTTTGGCTGGACCACAGTATATTTGTAGACCTCTACGTAATGATGGACCTATACACAGCGGTCCACCCACTGTAGAAAAGAAAGTACGGCGCACGCGTACGTAGAGTTGCGAAAGGAGAGGTCCATCCACCCATTTAGCAACTGTCTACGCACGAGCCACACACATGTACATACAGTAGGTCCAGCATTACGCATAATAGGTCTACAATATTGTACTGTGGTCCAGCAGAACGAACGATCTTCCGGGTGTTCTGTATACATACAATATGTATGTTCAGCATACCTAATGTACCTATACCAAGGACTTGCCTACTGTATGTACATGTACTTGTTGCAGGAGCGTGAGTTTGTGGAGGTGGAACAGAATCAGTTCAACGGGGGTGCTGCGGGTACGTCGGGCGCTGTTGGCGAGCTGCCTCTCGGAGGCATCTCACCCGCGGAATCTGAGACGGATTTGGCCGTGCAAGAAGGCGGCGTGAAAGACGAAGCGGAAGCGGCGGGCGGACGACGCTCCATCGATTTCCTCGCTTGCTCCCCCTGCGTCAGAAGGATATGGAGTCGCAGGCGCATGAGATTGGTATGCATATATTACTGTAGAATGGGACATTTTGAGAGGGCAGACGATTTCACCACTTTAGGACAGACTAATTGGAAACAGTAGTGCATATGCATACAATGGACAAAACTAATCTTGTCCCAATATTTCCATCCTTCAATAGTACAGACCTCAGTTTGTACTACCGTACTGTATGTAGGTGTCATGTAATGTAAGTAAAGTATGCCGTCGCATATACATAAAGTACTACGTACGTACGTGTACATTAGCGCTGCTAAATATCCATGCCGTACGTTGATCTACTCCTGTGTCGAGTTCAGGTTTCTGTTGGTGGTCGTGGTGGTACTACTTTACATACGTAACATTGGCTCAGTGCCATTAGTGATGCCACTGACCTTGAAAGGCGGCCTTTTGATTCAACTGGAGGTTCACAGTGCTTGCGTTTGTTTGTTTCAGCACAGCGCCAATCGCAAGACGGAGATGGTGAAGTTTCAGGACGAGTTGAACGAGATTCGCGTCTACAGTGGCGCCACGACTCCGGCGCCCGCGGACGATTCGGCGCCCCCGCCGCCGCCACCTGGCACTAATCGACTCCTGCAGCATTCCGCCACCTCACCCACCCCGCGTCATCATCACCCAATCAGCACCGCCGGCGACTCCGCAAGGAATCACCCTCCGTCAGCCACCCCCACTTCATCCAATACAATATCCAGCAGACGACCCATTCCACCACAAGTACGTTTGCGGTAGTGGTACCAGTAGAAGTATGTATTGTATCGGTACATAGGTAGGCACAGCAGCTCAGTATACAACTACAGTACATACAGTGCTATTCCGCTATCTTCTTAGCACTGTAGTTCACTGTAGGTCAGTTTGCAACCAAATTCCTGGCATAGAAGACTCGCCCCGACAAAATAAACCATCAATTATAAATTTCAATTGAAGCGCGGTCGTTTAGTAACTATACTTGCAGTACAATAAATTTGGTGCAACTTCTGAACACCAACGTACGGTGGTGTGCGGTGCAATGTAGATGAATGCAGTGCGAGGAGACGCCCAACTAGCGGCCTATGACAGCCTGCGGCAGGACATGGACGATCCCTTCAAATCGCCATCCACATCCGACCAGCCGACTTCCCTCAGCAGCATGACTGCCAGTAGCAGTACCACTTCGCCTCTGGGTCATACTGCTGCACTAAAAGAAGACTACAGCAGTCGCTTATCCAGTCTATGATCTTCGTCCATGCTCCAAAATGCACATCTCAGATTTCTTGGGAGCCAAAAGAAACCCGCTTCAATCACTCAATCAATAAATTATCGATAATTGCGTGAGCTCCCAACAACAGCTGCCAAAGTGCCTGCTCGTCTATGGACGCTTAGCCAATTATGCTTGTGAAGAATGCAGAAGCCACGGGTTCCGCAAATAATCTACCCAAAGGTTCCCGCAGACAATATATGGTCGCTTTTCTTCTGCAGAAAACTCCTACTCTATGAATGGATCTCAGTGCGAATTGGGTTCTGTCAAAAATTTAAAGTTGACTTTCTTATCCCTCTACCCTCCTAAACAAAGTTGCCCCTAGCAGCAAGGCGGTCGTAACCAACCATGATTCGGCTAATCTTTCAGTCACCAAATTCGACCATGACACGCAGCCAAGCAAAGAAGCAACTGATCACTACATGCCACTCAGCGCAAATGGTGGAGACGTCTCTGTCTAATTCTAGGTGGGAAAATCTCCATGAGATACAACTATTACAGTGGTGCTGTGAGATTTCTATGTGTACTCACTATGTACTATCAGTCCTGGTATGTACAATGTTATGTACTGTACGTACAGTGATGTTTAGGTTGGGTGCAACAGTCAAAATATTCTCAAATTGCAGGTTATTTTGCTTCGACGAATGTTGTAGCTTTTGCAATGCAGTTTGCAAGTATTTGATACTGTAAATTACCTGCTAATATTATTTGCATTTTTGCATTCATAAATTGGTCACACAGTATGTACATACACACACGCAATGCAGTTGCCTACACATTACCTCAATGCCAGACTCGAAATTGGACGGAGCCAAGGGTGAAGATCGGTAGACGGCGCATGTCGCTGACACTTCCGGAATTCACTACTCTTCCAGATTTGTATGGTACTACCGTAGCTGCTTTACCGGATGTAAAAAAAGGTGCTTCTTTTCTGCTGTTCGTCTTCCTTCATTTCATCTTTCACCGGCTCAATTATTGGAAGGTGAAGCTGCTGCTATGACGGGAGAGATGGAACCACAAGCTCGAAGAGCGACGGAGGCAGAGGAGGCGAAAAGAGCGTTGGAGGAGGCGAAAAGAGCGACGGCGGAGGCGAACAGAGCGTTGGAGGAGGCGAAAAGAGAGTTTGAGGAGGCACAAAGAGCGGTGGAGGAGGTGAGGCAGAGGGAGGAAGAGCAACGAGCGACATTGGAGAAGCTGAAGAAGGAGCACGAGAGCATGTTGGCGGAATTTGATAAGGTAACAGTACATTTTCGTAGCATTATGTACGTACGCTGCGGCGCTCCTATTGACGCAACGATCCGCTCGGTTATGTAAGTACTATTCTTTTATTGCGAGTCGCCGCGGCACGGCTCAAAAACTAAAGACCTGCTGGCGAATCTCGCTGGACGATCAACTGTACAAGTAGCAAAGCATTTGATTCATTTTGAAATTTGAACACGAGGAGTCGATGCATGGCATGAAATCGTGCTTTCTTTCAGTTGTTTGTGGGAAAAGTGTCGATGGAGGACACTCAATTCCTGCATTCGGTGGCAGGCAGGCTGCCATACGATGATGCTGGAGCCGATGCCTAGCAGCAGCCAATCGCCGGAGCAGTTGCCAATGATGACACATGGAAGAAGGCGAAATTTTGTAGGGTAATTCGTGTCTTGTCATTCTTGCAATATTGTGGCAAATAGTGAACGGAGTATCGATTTTTTTTCAAATTTTCTTTCGGTGAACCCATGCAGTTTGTTTGCCCGTGCTGCGAAAAGTTTCCAGTATTCTTATTCGGTGAGAGTAGGTACAGGTACAGTACATACAACATGCAAATTGCGAAGCACGGAAAAGGGTCCACCCTCCACAGCTCTAGCTCTGTCTAGCGCCGAGAATACAAAGATTTTTTCGTCGTCTTGTTGTGCTCTGACAGTGATTTTTTCGTCGTATTGCATCATGTGCATATTATTCTTTTGACTGGTACAATTGGTTATCAAGTTTTTCATCGAAAACATCGCATTTTTTTCCTCGCGCTCATTTCTCGTTGATCAGTGCTCCATTGGTGAACCGTATTCAAGCTTGAAAGTGAGCGTGGACGGCGTAGTTTGATCTGCTATGTACATCTCTTGACCATCCGTCAAGCCCAGTTCTGCAACAAATGGAAAGGAGCCTTTCAATTCACATCATGGAAAGACCCTACAGTTCTACATATTTCCCATGAATGACTGAAAAGCGCATACGCCATCTGCATGTTTAAGACATATGAGCACAAGAGAAGCAGTTTGAAAAATTGGGCAGCCAGTGCGTGAGTCGAACACGCAACGCAGAACGGGATTACGCCCCTATTAGCGCACACCACTATCTGACTGCACAGCTCAATTTCTCAAACTCCCACTCTTGTACTTGGTCACCGGACTCGCACACGCTCTTTTGTTGGCACGCACAGACGTGCGGCACTGTTGTCTGCCCGCGACAGAAACTTGTCGCTTATCTACCACCAGACGTTTGATGTTACCGTCAGGGCCCGGGTGGTTGTTATGAAGACGCAAGACATGATGGAATAGTCTTTAGCGCGGGTGTACTCTATTAAGACATATGAGCACAAGAGTTGAGAGCCAATGAGCCCAATTTTTCAAACTGCTTCTCTTGTGCTCATATGTCTTAATAGAGTACACCCGCGCTAAAGACTATTCCATCATGTCTTGCGTCTTCATCTGCATGTTTGTTCCTACACCACTGCCCTTCCTTCCTACGCTTCATACTTACCTGTGAGGGTTTTCTTCAGATTTGGTCGCGTTTGCTCCTCCATGCTGGGAATATTGCCCATGTAGAGCGTCTGAAACCGGGGATGGCTCACCGTCACAGACGGGGACCTCATTTGACTGCAAGTAGTAAAAAACCATTCTCATAATAACGTTCACCAATTCACCAAATAGGCCTACAACAAGTACGTACATACATACTGTACATACAATCAGAGCACGTATGTATTGTCCATTAGCACTAAAATAATATTGCTACTAAGAACTTCGAAGCTAGGCAAAATTTTTGATTTTTGCTAATCTCCGCAATCTCTCAGTGGACCGACAACTACGTACGTACATACATAGTGCCTGCGTTTACTAGTTGGGGCTGGTGATGAGGAAATCGATGACATCTTTCAGTTTCGAATCTCGCGCGAACGTGAACCGCTGCGGCTTTTGACTGCACACCGGACAGTCTTCCCTCTTCTCCATCTCCACCACACCCGCGTACACGCTCTCCGTATCTTGAAAGTTCATGTAGTTATTCATCACCGGGGCACAACTGCAACATACAGTAGGGTAAAGTAATGGCGACACACCAACCTACTGCGCAACTACTGTCAGAAAATTTCTCCAACGAGTTATAGCTGCTATATACTACGGTACCTGGTTGCAAGCTTCAAAGTTTCCAGCACGCACGCGGCTAAAACACCAAACACATTATGACTACGCAGTGTAGTATACGTACATGCACTACATAGCCATCACTGGTGCGCTTCAGACGTGCTCCGAGTTCGCTCCGAGTTTAGAATGCGACTTCGTTTTGAACCGAAACAAACGTCAATTACTCGTACGTCATCGAATTACAAACTTGGTTGTTCACACGCACGTTTGGAAAAACGGAGCGAGTTCGATGCGAACTCGGTTATTTTACATGTTGAAGCATAGTCAGGGCTCACCACTGACATAAAGGGCAGGCACGGCGACATACCTGCGATGACGGCGTTTGTGGACGCGACGGCGGGTATGATATGCTTGATGACGCCCTGCGTCAGACGGTAAGTGACGCCCCTTATGCCGTAGTCGTCTGCTCTGGTGGCCGCTCGCTCGTATATCCATTGCACATGCTCAGGATCGTCACCGTTGATACCAGCACCTGTACAGAGCAGTACATGAAATGAAAACAAAAGAAATGCAGTCCTAAAGTCGAACAAGAAATTTCATGAACCATTGAAATTTTTTCTCAGCCAATAAAAGACGTAGAGCACAGCGGTCAAACTTCTACGGCTAACTTTAGCTCGCCGTTCCAATAAAAAAAACCGTTTGTCTCCAGCTGCTCTGTGTGTCGAGATCTCGCCAAATTTCTTCAGTACTAAAATCGCCAAATCGGGCGTGGACCATTGGGCAATTCTAAACCTCGCAAACTCCCGAAAAATCAAAATGGCAGAAATAAGAATACGTGATGAAGACGATGAAAATGCGCATCGGGCGTACAGGGTCGTAGGGTGTCGTGGTTTGCGTGGTTTAGCGTCTGCCAAAAGGTGACACGATTTCAGTGCTGAAGGAATTTGGCGAGATCTCGACACTGAGAGCAGCTGGAGACAAACGGTTTTTTTTATTGGAACGGCAAGCTAAAGTTAGCCGTAGAAGTTTGACCGCTGTGCTCTACGTCTTTTATTGGCTGAGAAAAAATTTCAGTGGTTCATGAAATTTCTTGTTCGACTATAGTATTGTATAGTCCAGCAAGACTTATCTTTGCCCGTGCTGCAAACAAATAGTTTGTACTCAGTGTTTCCAGTACCTATTCCTATTCGGCAGGAGTAGGTAACTGTACTGTACATACATGCAAAAATAGCGACAGATAACTCTCGATGAACGGACTATAGCATATTTCTACGCGGTAATGTTGATATGTATGTACGACGAACTAATGCATGTACAGCATGTGTGTACACGTTGTACCTTCGAAAGGCTTATCCTTCTCCCATTGTATCATGCGTACATACTCGATACAGTGCTCCGGTAAGCGAGGCGTGTGCGCAATAGTGCACATGGGATAGTTGACCTAAAACACAACGGAAACATGCAATCACATAGTAGAGCACTATGGGGTAAACCCGGTCCTGGGAAAATCCGGCCACCTATGTTTCAGGGCTGCCTATCTCAGCAACCAATGCACCGATTGAGACAAGCATGATATCAATTTCTTCCTTGAGCTTGAACTTTCCTCTTTCAAATGAGCTGCTACTTGGTTCATCACTTGCTGAAACAGAAAGTTCACAGGAGCTTCGTTGGCCGGGTGTACCCATAGTACCCTACACCATACATGCATTGCAACCAGTCTAGCAATGTCAGTGAGCTTGAGCAACGGTAACCCTATGTAACACGAAATGAACTCTATAATGCAATGCATACCTGAGGTGGGAAGAGATTCAGCGTGCACTCTATGCAAGGCGTCAAGCCGGGTAATATGACACGAGCGTTTCCCTTGAAGCCTTCTGTGCCTCCGTCTATGATGGGAATCAGGCTGCCCATTTCAGGGTTGCCATCATCATCGTACTCCAATAACGACACCTGTCAGCAACATACGCGCGCATCAATACACTAACACACACAGTTCATACAATGGAATGAGCGAGCAAGCGAGCGTTCTATCAAATTCGGTATGTAATAAGGTGCAACGTACGATGGTTGCGTTGATCCATCTCCTAGCCACGACGGAGTCTAAGCCACAGATCACGATGTTGAAGCCTACAAAATATCAAATCGCTCTCTTGGTGTGTACGCGCATACACAAAAAAAATGCACAACCCAGAGCAGTTCAAACATCTTCGAGCAGTGCAAACTATACTGGGAATTATTCGACATTTTTAACTGTCAAAGATAGGATAGCGTGACCCAAATTGCCCTGTGTACAACGTACAACTATATATACACTGGCAGCAAAAGAAATGTCAACAACTGTTCCAACTTACTTCGATAGAACTCAATCTCTTTGTCCTGTATCTTGCAGTAATAGCTACAGAACAAAAGATCCGAGTTGCAAACACAACATTCAGTGCAGTACAACATTCTACGTACGAAGTGCCTGCAAAGGGAATAGCAGAAGAAATGCTTACGGAGTGACTGAGCAACCGGGAATTCGCTTCTCAATAAATTCTGCCGCCACTTCTGCTTTAGGTCTATCCACATCCTTCAACCTTCAACATGGAAGAGAACACACGCAATGTAGTGTAGACGTAACTCCCCCACTTAGGTAAAAAGTAACGTGGGGAAAGATGGCAAATGGATCACGTTTGACTCCAAGCTTTTCTCAATCTAATGCCTTAGCAATAGTATTTGCTGCACGAGCACGAGCACTTACCGGAATAAAAACTGGCGATTCAGGTTTGAAACGTCGATAGTGTCCATATCAATCACATGCAAATTGGCAAAGCCACTCAAAGCCTGAAAATAAATAACCACATACCAATTCATTTCATGGCATAGGGATATCTCATGTGTACGTACGTACGTACATTAGTTCGTGTACGAAGGCATGACACCGTGCCATTCCTACCAAATTTTTGAGCAATTCACAGCCTAATCCACCAGCCCCGACCACCAAAATTTTGCACTGCTTCAAAGCTTTCAAGTTCTGAAAAGAAAAGCACCAATATTACCACCATACACAGCACAACAGACTCAGTATGTATGTACACACGTGCAGTGCAGTCAGATACCTCAATGCCAGGCTCGAAATTTGACGGAGCCAAAGGTCCTGGACGTTCCAGCAGCTTCGACAAATGAACCCAACGCTCTGGCCAATCTGAAGTCTCTTCTCCATGACTATTTTCCATCTTAGCAAAATAGAGAATATCCAAATCAATCTTCTCGTCTCCGTCGCTTCTCTTCTAGACCCTATCATATAAACTTCGAAATCAATTTTCCACGCACATAAATGGTGCCGTCAGATTCGGCGTAAAAATTCACGTATAATAGGCTAGTTTCCTCCGACAATTTCCACTTCCTTGGGTCTGTGTGGCGCCGGTTGTTCCGTCGGCCCAATCTGCATGTGGACTTCTTTTTCTTTGCTTTTTTAACTGGGCGAAAACTGAGGAAGAAATAGAATGAGTCCAAGATTTATGCGGCAATAGAGCGCGGAAGCATGGAAAAAGGCGAAATAGTTGCTCTACAGACGCAGCAGGTGATAAGGAGAACTCAAAACAGCAAGTTACATAGGGAACTACTGCCTACCATGTACAAATTTTCCAGGCGCAAACTGCCCCTCCTTCTATTTCAACGGCACTATGCCCCACAGGTAGCCACAAGGGTCGGCCATAAGAATTTACGAGGGCAGCCTGCGCCATTCATTCCCACAGGTTCTACGTTCGATCTTGTGCCAGCGGGCTGAATAGGCCTAAACAGCAAAATTGATTCTATCTCTGGAAAAATAGCAAATTCGCGGAGAAAGATGGACAACAGGATGTGGCTTTTTTTACGTAGATTACGATAGTAAAAATCCTTTTTCAATTTGACCACTTCCTTGGCGAGTTATTGAGTTCCGCAGAAATTCCTCATTTTTCGGGGTCCGACTTAAACCCAAACCCAAACCCAAACCCAAACCCACACCGGCTGACTAAAACCCAAACCCAAACCCACGCCAGCCAAACCCAAACTGTAGCATTATGTCATAAGTGAACACCCATGAAATGGTTACAGGTTATGGAGCATTCATAAATGATGTCATAATGAAACAGGCAAAATTCGGCCAAGCCAGGCTGGCCCTAATCAACCTAACCCATACCCAGCTGAACCCTTACTAATAAGTTGATAATGATTAGGTGATAACCCTTATCAATCATATCAGTGATAAACCTTATCAGTCATATCAGTGATAAGCCTTATCAGCCTTTCTTATGTGACCAAAGTTGTGAGATAATTTTTGAGTTACACAGAAAGGAAACTCAGAAAAAGACTTGGCTTTTCAGCTGAAGCAGTGATAAGCCCTACTGATAAGAATTGATATGCCTGAACACTTGTAAGCTAACAGCTGTAAAAGAATTGCCCATTGTTATCTTGGAAATTGTACTAAATGCCCAACTCATGTGCTTATCAGTAATAAAGACTTGTGATAAGAAAAGTCACCCTTGTGATAAGTCTTGTCATTGATAAGCCTTATCACAGCAGTAACTATCATTTTGCTCTTCCTTTCTGCTTTGTGCACACTTTGCACTGACTGAGAAAATATGTGTGAAGCTAGAGGTCCTTATCACTAGGGTGACCTTTTCTTATCACAAGTTTTTTATAACTGATAAGCACATGAGTGTGGTATTTATTGCTATTTCAATTTTCAATTTTGTAGTATAACAATGGGCAAGCTGCAAGCAAAGCAATGTTTTTTTACCTGTAGCTTACCACTGTTCAGGCATATCAATTCTTATCAATAATCCTTATCACTGCTTCATCTGAAAAGCCAAGTCTTTTTCTGAGTTTCCTTTCTGTGTAACTCAGAAATTATCTCACAACTTTGGTCACATAAGAAAGGCTGATGAAGCTTATCACTGATATGACTGATAAGGCTTATCACTGATATGATTGATAAGGGTTATCACCTAATCATTATCAACTTATTAGTAAGGGTTCAGCTGGGTGTTAGGTTGATTTGGGCCAGCCTGGCTTGGTCCGAATTTTGCCTGTTTCATTATGACATCATTTATGAATGCTCCATAACCTGTAACCATTTCATGGGTGTTCACTTATGACATAATGCTACAGTTTGGGTTTGGTTGGCGTGGGTTTGGGTTTGGGTTTTAGTCAGCCGGTGTGGGTTTGGGTTTGGGTTTGGGTTTGGGTTTAAGTCAGACCCCATTTTTCGCCCTTTTCTTCTTTTTTTTATTTTTTTCTACGGGCGCGTCGGCAGGAGTCGGACTTTCAGGCGTGGACCTCTTGAATTAAAAGGAGACGCTCTAGAGTCTCTTCTCTCTCGTCGTTTTGTTTGCTTCTTCACTGCGCTGTTTCTTCACGGACTTCTAGAGTGATTACTAGTCCATAACTCTTTAGAAGTTCGTGGCTGTTTCCACCTCTCAAACGTCTTTGTCGTCGATATGCTTTTATATTTACCAAAATAGACAAGAGAAGCAGTCAAGACAACGGGAGCGGATGCGGAGCCGGCGGAGCAGTCGTCGGATCGGAGTGCTTCCGAAATCGGAGCGTCCAACAAAAATCATGAAAGTCTCACTGAAAATCGGTAAACAGCGCATGCCGCTGACATTTCCGGATTCCGCAACTCTACCAGATTTGTATGCTGCCACCATAGCTGCATTACCAGATGTCAAAAGGTACCAAAAACTAGTATAAACATCCTGTTCTGATCGTACGTACGTACAGTACATGCTTGGCTTTGCTTATGTATTGTTTTTAGTGACAGTTTCTACCTTTCTCTCAATGGAACCGATCCGATAACCACTGAAAGCGAAGTGCAACAATTGACTGAAATTGGCTTGGTGTCTGGTGACACGGTGTTTCTTGTGGAACTGGAGGAAGGCGCTGTACCGCCGTCGCTTTTGGGTACAAACTGAATACGTGTGATGCCGCGTTCACCATACGTCCGTAAATCCGTAAAAATATCTAGCAGTACACGGTTGTTTGCGGTGTGCCATGTACTCCTAGATACGTCCGTTACGGATTGACGGACGGATGGATTTACGGACGTTACGGACCAGGGTTCGTACCGTGTCTTGATTGTCTTGATTGTCTTTATTTTGTCTTTATAATAGATCCATGTCTTGATTGTCTTGATAATGTCTTTATAATTTATGAGTGTCTTGATAAATTTTGACCTTTTTTAGCTGTTTGCGTGCCGCGGGAAGAAAATTTTTTTCTCACGCTCTGTGTGGAGTGAAAATTTTTTCCCGCGCGACATACAAGTGCGATTTAGGCTTACAATTTTTGTGTGAGACTGTGCGTGAGTGTGTGTGTGCGGATGCGGCGATTTGGCTCATGAGTTTGAAAGCTGGCAGCAGCGCGCTACACACGTGGTGAGTAAACTCACGGTGAATTCACGGTGAGTGTGAACTTCGAGTTTTATTTTTCGTGTAGAGCATCCTCACTTGCTCCCACGCGCACAATTTTTCTCACGTGTTCACATTCATGGTGAGTTCACCGGCATCCCTATTTTTCATCACATACTTACGGGGAATTCACCGTGAGTTTTACTCACCTCGCGTGTAGCGCACTAGTGTCGATGAGTGGAGTATTTATGTATGTATACTATGGGTCATCTGTTCTTAATATCTGATAAATTTTTGAGACACGTTTTCATGGAAATTATAATACTTCTTCAAAAAATTTTCGGGCCTCCGGCGGCTGGGGCTCCGCCCCAGACCCCGGTGCGGCCCTCCTAAATTGTGTCTTGATAATGTCTTGATTTTTGCTAAAGCCGCTTTGGTACGAACCCTGCGGACGTCTGGTGAACGAGGCATGATGCCGCGTTCACCATACGTCTGCACGTCCGTAAATCTCGTTCATACGTCCGACGTATCTAGGAGTACACGGCACACCACAACCGTGTGTACTCCTATATACGTCGGTACCAAAGTATGGTGAACGTACGTCGGTACCGAAGTATGGTGAACGCGGCATCTTGTGTCGTGTAGTGTACGTACAGTACAGTACTATGGAAGCTGAGGGTCCAAGCTAGTATGCGTATGCATGTAATTTTGCTCCTTACGACTTTTCTAGCTACTCCAACACAAAGTTCAAGCTCTTTGGAGCAAACGGCGCTGGCAATAGCTCCTTTTTCCCAGCCTGTGACGGCTTTACTACCAACGAACGCTCATCTCACAGAACTTTTGGAACAAATATGGACAGAATTTCAGCCACAAAGACCTGCAGAATCATTCGTTCTCGTTGTTCACTGGCTTATGCGGAGTGAAGGCTTCCAAAATGTATGCATACTTATATTATTATTCCATGAAACATTAGAGATGTGAGGGGCAAAGGGTGATTCACATTTGAAAGAAATACGCTCGGCGTAAACTCAGCGTGTTCATGGCTGTCCATGCCTTTGCGTAATGTCGAATTTGGGACGCCGAGCGTACGCTCCCAGCGCATGTCTGTGAATGAGCCTTAGTTTGGGCCAAGGAAAAGATGGGCTACTACCTGAATGGGTCATCTCATCATATTAGGCTCACCAACACGGCTCTTTTGGCTCAACAACATGAGTGGCTAGGCTCTTTTTCCCTTGGCCCAAATCATATCATCCCTCGCTCTCTTTTGATTTGCATGTCGTATGATGTGCAGCATTTCTTCATCTGTATGTCTTTAAGAATCTCCCTGCTACGCAATGGAAAGAAGATCTGGAGCGATGTGACAGTTTGATGCTCAAGTATGCACATCCTGGTTCCGACGCTGGGGTGAGAGTTCGCTTTCTCATGGATGAAGGCACACACGTGAAGCTGTTCGGTACTTGCTCAAAAGGAGACGGGTCATTCGATACGCCGCTACTCAGCTTTAGCCTGTCAAACGATGGTAATGTTGATTTATATGCATTTTGTGTGTTGAAGGTCATGTACCTTCTTCTTTGTCGGGCCCTCGAAAACGGAAAGACTTGCCGCTTTCACCAGACGTCCGTAACGGACGTCGCCCGTCCGTAAATCCGTAAAGCGTATCGAGGAGTACATGGCACACCGCAAACAACCGTGTAACTCCTAGATACGTTTTCGCGGACGGTACGGATTTACGGACGCCTGGTGAACGCGGCAACATGGGACAGACTGGGAAGCGAACCCCCAACCCTCGAAGCACAATGTGGCTGCTTATGTGTGCAATACGATAGCCTTTGTCTTAGAGGTGTTTTTCCTTCTTGAGTAGTGTTTCAGTGCAATTTCAGTAGTCTATTATATTGTACTCTTTTAGAGTTGCAAAGCCCTACCACAATTTTGGAGAGTTCACTTGTGCAAGTGCTTCGAAAACAGTTTCTGTACGTATTGAAGAGTGAAGCTGTGGGATGTAAGATTGGCGCTCTATTGACCAGTTGCGTTGAAAACTTCTGGATGGGCGCAAGCTGACCCCTTTGATTTACTCAAATTTTCAGTGCAAGTTTTGATCGGTAACCACCATCACCTACAGTTGCACTGGGAATCATTGAAGAGATATCAGCTCGCGACTACCCAGAAATTTTCATCCCAATTAGTGAATATTCACTCACACACATAGCACACCCGAATCTGTCAAAGTACATGCACGCATGCGTGTACTTTGTTTGCAGTTGATTGTGCCTTACTGCAAGCTCTCTATGCGTCTCCTCGCATTGCGAGCTTCATCCTGAACCTCTTGCCTGCTTCTGCTGTGTGTCGCCTGGAAAGAGCCTACCCTAACAGAACCATGTTGCAGCAAACGAGACGGGATCAGCTGTGGAAGCATTATTTGGCAAGGGATTTTCCTACTGGTAAGGATGACACACAACAATATTTTTAGGTATCAACTACTAGGGTACTATGGGGTAAACCCGGCCATGGAAAATCCGGCTACCTACGCTTTAGGGTTGCATATCTCAGGAACCAATGAACCGATTGAGACAAATATCCATTGATTCCTTGAACTCTCCTCTTTCATATGAGCTAATTGGTTCATCATTTCCTGTTATACAGAAAGTTCAAAGAAGCTTAGGTGGTGGCCGGGTTTACCCCATGGCCGGGTTTACCCCACAGTAAGCTAGCTACTACACGTATGAACAAAATGCGAATGAAGTGAACTAACATTACCTCCGCATTCTCTCTATGGGCCAACTTTCAGTAATCGCTACTTGTGTAATGATGTTATTTGTAAATACTGGGTATGCATGTACATGTTTTGTGTAGTATTCGTATCGTTATGTATGTTCACTGTTTGCTTTGCGTTCTATGTGCCTATCGTATGTAAAGTGTTTTTCTTGTGTGCTTGTATTGTACGTTCGTACGTATGTACCTATGTTTCGTATGTAAAGTGTTCAGTGTGGTGTAGTTTAAATGTACACGTAAATTATGGATGCATCGCGCCTGCTTCCTATGTAAGTGGTGTGCGCCATTAGCCTTTGCTCTACGTATGTACGTACTCGTCCGTCACATTATTCAGTTTGACCCAGCCGACTAAAGTTGTAGCTGCAACGTCTTTATTATGTCTCATCGCAGGGGACAGGAGCGCTACGTATTTGCTATCAGCTCGATGGCCTGCTTACTGCTCTCTTCATCAGCTACCATTCTCCCCTCGCCTGGCAGTACCTACCGACCGATCCGCCCTTTTCTCACCTGCATTACGACTCTCGGGGATTCAGTCCTTTTCAGCTACCCTACTCCTGCTCAGCTACCCTGGCTATTCGCGTCATATCCCAGGATCGGTCCTACCTGACTAGTGACGATCTACATACGGAGGCCGGGGTCCTTTTCAGCTACACTACTCGTTCTCACCTACCCTGCCCCTATGGTTTTGCAAAATCTGACTGATGGTCTACATACGAAGACCGGGGATTCAATCCGTTCCAGCTACCTTACTCCTTCTCAGCTACACTACTCGTTTTCACCTACCCTGCCCCTGATGGTTTTCGCAAAGTGCTGTCATTCGTCAGGTTTCGTCATGCTTCGAAAAGAACAGGTACCGACGGCTGTGAGCGAGGATAAAAAGGGGCTGCTACCGCCTCGGTGGCAGTTGGACAGTCGGGCTTACGCGACTTCTTTTGGTGTACTGTAATTCGACTCCTCCCTATTCTCTTCAAGCTTGAGCCATGTATTGTATTGTATTGTATGTAGTAGGGCTTGAGTCCCTGAGCGCCTTGTATCCAAGTTCCGCTCTAATTTCTGTTTGTACTGTATATGGCTGCTAAAAGGCGCGATGCAATCATTCCTGTGTGGTCGTATTCCTGTCGTTCCTATTGTTCCGTGCCAGCTTTTGCAAACCAACGTTTGTATCATAACCCGCCAAATAAACTTGTACATATGTATTCCCTGTCGGCTTCTTTGTATTATGCATACACGTCTCTCATTTCGCACGTTCGCTCTTCACGCATATGGCATTCACCTAGCCTTACATACAAAATACAAATATGTACCTTACGGTAAAGCTCTCAAACACAAGCTAATTCATACATACAGCCGAATTGCGTTCAATGGTCACACGTAAAACAGTATGTGTACGTAAGCTAGATATGCCAGTGGCATGTTACGCCGTCTTCTGTACGACACTGTTACACTTGCGCTTGGAATTTTATGAACGGTGGCGAGCTCACCTCTCTGTTTCTCAGTGCGTTATACAGCAGGGTGCTCGCGCATACTCGAAATACTCGAAATACTCGGATGATACTCGAATTTGATGAACATACTCGAAATACTCGGATGATACTCGAATTTGATCTTGCGTGAAAGTGCATGGACCGCACTGAATTTTGAGTACCGAGAGTGAGAATGCGTAAAAATTTCTGAGTACGTTTCCACCATTTTCAGACAGAGACATTGCAAAAATTTCTCGCCTTCGGCGAGTGTTCGTGCTTCTCTTACTGTATTTTATGGTATCCGCACAGCCAACTTCAATTTTTCAGTGTTTTTTGCTTGCTTTGTTTTTTGCTTCTATCAGGTTTCATGATTCAAATTTTTTTCCACCTTTGAGAATATTCTTCATTGATAAGTTTTGTATAAGTATGTAGTAGTGATTTGCTTGGCTACCTACTGATGGCCCATTCACAATGGATGCTGAACGCCGACTTTGTGCCAATGCAGATATTGACGTTCAACGCAGATTATAGAAAGCTATGCAAATCTTTATTTTACTCCAGTTGTAATATTGTGTTCATCTTTGTATGTATCTTGGGTATATATGCAATCCGACTTCAACCACCTAGCCATTCATAGCCATCATCAATCCATCGCCCTAATTGTCAAGCCAACCGTCAAGCTTTGGCCATTGCTCAGCCACCCCAGCCACCTCAGCTACCCCAGCCTATGCTTTCTACAGAACTACAGGCTGACTGTTCAAGGAAAACATCAAGCCATCACCCCAGCCACCCTAGCCACCCCAGCCCATACTTTCTACAGAATTACTGGCTGGTTCTTCGAGAAAAACATCAAGCCATCACCCCAGCCACCCCAGCTACCTTAGCCACCCCAGCCTACTACGCTTTCTACAGAACTACTGGCGGGCCATTGCAATCATCAAACAAAACATCACAAGCCTGCTCAGCCACCCCAGCCACCCTAACCACCCTAGCCACCCTAACCACCCTAGCCACCCTAACCACCCTAGCCACCCCAGCCCTTGCTGTCTACAGATCGTCTGGCTATAAAAGGGACAGGACTAGCAAGATCCGGCAGAGAGAGGGAGAGCAGAGAAGACAGAAGAGAGAGAGTTCCTTGGTATTTGTCTTTAGTGTGCAATCGGTTTGGCCTGAGCACAAGATTATCCAGTCATCGATGATACTTTCCATGGCATGATTTGTGTTTGAATGTCGTTCATAACCTAGCCTTCCTGCTATATCCTTTTGTCCCTTGCCGGCGCCTTGATTTATCTTTGAAATTACTACAGTTCTCTATCTACTTGTTCACCGACCTCACTCAACAATGTTTTATGTATAAGCGTCGATTTGCTGTCTTGTATTGTACGTAGTACGACCCTGGCCTTTGTTGAATAAAACCTTTATGTATCTGCTTCGTACCGTCGACAGCCTACCTGAACATAAATGGAAGCTAAGTGTGGCATACAGTCATCGTGTCATGGCTATCAGTCTCCTGCAGTCTCCGATGTCAATGGTCGCTTGTAAGATGGGATTTTGTGTGTTGTGTTGACAGATTATAGCTATAAGGATTGCACCCCGATTGCCCTGAATGGACTCAACCCATTGTCACCCAACTTTCACTTTACTTTCCATACAAAACAAAAAACTTTTCATTACACAATAATATAACGCCGGAAGATGATGCTGTTTGGTACGTATGTACATATTTCGATCACGTTTACGCCGATGTTTGCTACTTTGATCTGCGATGCTAATATCTGCATTGAACGTCGATATCTGTGTTGGCGTCGTACGCCGATATCTGTGTTGGCATCGAACATCGATATCTACGTTGGCTTTCGCGTTGACGCCGGCGGCGACCATCAACGTCGGCTTTCAGCATCCGTTGTGAATGGGTCATGACAAAGCGAGCTGTCTCCTGAACAGCGCATGCCATATATGCGGCTGCATCTAATGAGAGAAGCGGAAGCACAGTGGCTGAAGAGATAGAGCGTGAAGAGAGGAGGCGTTTGGTGTGAGCTGGGTGCGAGTGGCCACTGGCTTGTCGTGCCTGCTTGCATCCTGGCACTGTTATCTATCTGTGAACTGTATGTACTAGGTGTTTACTGGGCCAGTGCGACATTAGTAGATGTAGGAGTTGCATAAAAGCTTAGGCTCTCTTTTATGCAACTCCTAGTAGATGCAAAAATGTATACTACTGACTCATACTGAAGCTGCAAATGTATGTAGTATCTGCATTTATGCAGTGATGATCGTTGGTGGGTGGGTAGTGGTATGTACGTACATACAACGTGTACATACATACACTGATTCTGATATGTTTCCTGGAGGACTCTTGACATTGCTTGAGAGATGAAAGCTGTGCCTTTATGTGTGAACGTGCGGAAATGAGTGTGAAAGTGTGTGGGTGAACAAAATATAGGCTTAAACTGGTACTCGAAAATCATGCTTGTGGGTACTCGAAATACTCGAATGATACTCGAATTGCGTTTCATACTCTGCGCGAGCACCCTGTACAGGGTGTCTCATAATAAACCGAACACTTTTCCGAGCATGTAACTCTGGAACCACACGTTAGATTTTCATGCGGTTTTTTGTATTTATTAGCCAAGGCTTCAACTTAGATGTGTACAAAATTTTAGCTTTGTAGGCCCAGTGGAAGGTGCTCAAACACCTTCTTTCTCCGGCGGTCAAAAACGAGGGTTTTCGAACTGTTAGTGCCGATTTAGGGGTCTTTTGTGCATGGGTCCAAGATAAAATTAGTCTCGTAATGAAAAAAGAGGTCCCAAAATGCTAGAAAATGTGTATCTCATGCATTATCCCCAGTGCCACCATAGCAAACGCATGGAACAGGGTATTTTAAAAAATTAAGACCGAAATTTTTCTCCACACTGAAGAAAAACGTTGATTTTGAGCTTTGAGATTCAAACCATCGCAACTTCCGAAGTATGTGGAGAAAATAGTTGCAATTTTGTACACATTTAAGTTGAAGCCTTGGCTACTAAATACAAAAAACTGCATGGAAATCTAACGTGTGGTTCCAGAGTTACATGCACGGAAAAGTGTTCGGTTTATTTTGAGACACTCTGTAGATAGGGCACCGAACAAGCTCGCGACCATCCTCCGTAATTCTTAGCGCAAGTGGTGAATACTCTTGTTTGCAGAGCACAAAGCCCTAACTGACGCAGAAGGCGCGGCGGCAGCAAGCAGTCAACAGCAACCCCAGTTGAGCTGGAGAGACCAGTACATCCGGTGTCACGAAGAGCGAAAAAGGAGGCAACGAGAGCAAGAAAGAGCCATGAACACCCTCACCCCACCTCCAGCATGGATAGACCCATACGGCATTCCGCAAAATCCATACAATCAGCCACGCTTCCCTGCTTTTCCGGAACCAACTGGGATCATTGGCGGCCCTGACGATATTTTCGGTACGTGACAGTATTTTCTAAAAAGGGAGCTTCATAAAGTACGTCACGCAAAAATTCATTCGTCGCGACCCCCTCCCGGTACGTCACGTTTGTTGGCCATTACCCCCTCCCCCTAGTATGCTATGTCGTCACGCTAACGTCACATTCGCCACAACCCCCCTATTTTTGCAAACTTTATGAAGCTCCCCATGCGTATAACAATTGCGTCAGTCAGCAAAGGAAGATGGTTACCAGACTTTGCTTGTTTCTGCTGTTTCGCGTGTAGGTCAAGCGAACCCTATCATCCCTGGCTTACTTCGCCAACGTCAACCCAATCCTAACCAGCCTCGTCCCACATTCCCGGATCCACTGAACCCACTGCACGGACCCAGAATTCGACCCAGACCCGATCCGGATCGCTTCACTGGGCCTTTTTTCAATCCAAAGTTCATGTGACATGCTGAGCAGCGTCATGCGATGCCGGTGTACTGTTAGTACGAATAAGAAGTCTGGTCAACAACTGTTTTATCATGCACGGTGAACGTACTGTACTGTATCTGACTTTTACGAGTGAGATTATTGATTATCGATGAAATGCAACTTTTAGTGTTGTTGAGTCGCTCTTCAAGAGGCAACATTTGCTGTACGTAGGTCATACAGACGGTTACTCGTACGTACGTAAACAAACAACAAACAATGGTGTCATTACATTACAACTTACACCCTGTACTAATGTCCTGTCACGTGGAAGAAACCAACCAGAAGTTTCTCTGCTTACTGTATGTATGTACAATAAGTAGCTGTTTGGTGTAGGTATATATTGCACGCGCACATTACTTTGCAGAATGCATGCACCCACCCATCATGGATGTACATACTGAGGAGCAGGATAGGGGTTAGCGTTGTGGTAGGGAAATAGAGGTGTAGGAGGTCCCCGTTGTTGCTGAAAGTATGGCGGAGGGCGAGGTGGGGGCACGTAGTACGCGGGAGCTGCTTGTGCGTGTTGTATTGGTGGCGGAGGCACGGTGTAGAGGCTGTTTCCCCTTAGGCTACTACTGTTGCTGTTGTATGCTAGCGGTGCGTGCTGCGCGGCGGAGCTCTCCATTTGCCTGTACTGACCACTGGTTTTCTGGATCAACGGTGAGCCCTGCATGGCCATGGAGCCATCTGCACTGGAGGTCACGAGTGGCTTGGGCGCATCTGTTCAACAGAACAAAGCATAAAAGTACTGTACAGCATCTCAAATCACACTGATCGTCGCTCCACACACAGGTACTATGCGTAACATAAATATCTTTCCACTAATTACTATTTTACAACCTGATTGATTGCGACTCCTCCACTGTTGTATGTATCTATGTACTGTAAGTAAAGTCCGTCCAAAAAGATCTGTACATAGAAAGACACGACAGTAGTGAGAAGTCGTTTCATTCAGGTTTGAGACCAGTAGCACCCCTCATATTTCGTGCCTGTGAGGAGAGCAATGCAACAAAATAAGGGTGCCACTGCCTTTTAGAATTCAAAATATCCAATATACACCGTACGTACATACGTACGCACGCAGC